>JXSR01S045003.1:19862-32412 GCA_000969725.1 Ophiothrix spiculata
TGTACTGAAACTTGTGATTTAGCTTGTGTGTTTTCTTAAAATGGGTTTACAGTTTTAGGCAGTCTCTGACCATAGGCCTAGTTGACTCACACCATATTGGCCACTCTTTCACCTTTGTGGCCAAAGGGTGATTGATATGACATGGGCTGTGTGTGAGACTGCATCGTAGGAATGTATGTGATATTCTAGTGATTTATATAAATGTGTATTTTGTGTGTATTTACTTCTAGTAAAATATATTGTAGCAAGGCATGGTCACACTAGAGCTTGAATGGTACTAACCAATCGGAATTAAAGGTGAAAGGTCAAAGGTTGTTTGTTGCCATGGTGATTGATCTCAATTTTAAGGGATAAATGAATTTAATAATGACTGCAAAGTCATATTTTTTGTATATTAGGACACAATTTTTAGGCAAATCAATGACCATCGATGGCTAACAGGTGACCTTTGACCTCGTAAGTGATATTCTTCTTATTGCTGTGTGAATTTAGTATATATCTACATGATTATGATGGAGTGAACCCAAATCTAGTGTATAAGGCAAATCAATGTGCATAAACTTATGTATTTTTTAAATGTGCTGGCATCTAAATAAAAGCCTTATCCAAGTGCAGTAGGAATCCGAATCAGTCAAGCTTACAAGCAATTCAATGCAGCATATATTTGCCGAGATTAAGTAAATCTTTCATGCGCGATACCATATACACAGAATGTCCAGTTAAAACCTTTTTTTTAAATATTATGAAAGATCATGAGCAAGCAAAAGTTTGTTATATTGTTTTTACTCAGAAATGCTAAACAACAGAAATATGCAATCACAAATTGTGAGAAATTGTTTAATTTTAATGCAAGAGTCACTCTAGAGCAGATGTGGAGACCACCAAATATTTGTCAGTAGGCGTGTTATTTTTTAGCAATATGGTTTTGTGAAGTTTTGATCATCTTGACTAATTTCATCCAAAATACAATATGTAATATCAAATTCAGATCTTGTTGGAACAATTGGGATATATTTTACAGTTAGATCTGTTCATGTGCATTTAATCGGCCATTTATGACCCCCTCCCCCATGCTTTAATATGAAACCAAATTCCCCAAACGCTAACTGTATGGTTGCAGTACAGATTATATACCAAGGTCAGACTCGTGTTCCTCTTGCTAGGAATGCAGTATGGTAGTATCTTTTCACTTGTGGTGTTCTGCATCATATGTACTGTGAGAAATTATGCAGGTACCCCCACCCCTGGTTACCAAATAGTCTGTTTAATCTCTACATGGCCTGATGTACAGCAAATGTACCTTTGTTGTACAGTTACTCCACAGTAACCAGGTAGCTTTATGCAGTGGCTACTTAATTACGTTACTGACAGTAGGAGGGACTTGAGATTTCTCAATATTGAATACTTTACCAAGATGTTCTAAGACATGTGCATTTTGACATTGTCATTCAACCTCTGCAAATGCCAATTTCTAATTTTGTCTCAAGGTAGTGCTGTACACTCCCGCTCTAAAGTATTTCCGCAATATTAAAAACGTGATGAAAATCGGATAAAGGACTTTTGAGATATGGCTGAATAAAGGGTTTTTTTGCGAAAATACTTTAGAATGGCAGTGTATGCATTCATTCAATCATACTAGCCATATGCTCACCAACATCAGAGAAGAGAGTCAAGGATGAGTTTAGGTACGGCCAAAGTTGGCATTAGCAGATGTTGTACGAGAAGTCCCGATGCTCATTATCTATAAATATGAACAACTAATTTTCAATTTGTCAAGCCAGTGTGACCATGAGTACATTGCTGAAATTTTGTACTTGACAGAAATTGTAAAGTAGATACATAGTTAGGCATATGCATAATTACAAAATATCTATTGGAATCGAAAGAAACAAAAACCGGAAACAGTTGAGAAGTCCCCCAAAACATGGGTATAGAACATTGGTTGAATATTTATTGAAGCTGGACTTCAAAAATATACACATCGGTGATTAATGTTTGATATGCTCGATGTAACTTTACTCAGGCTCTGCTAGCAATGTTTCTTGACCATATTGTATGCCTTATTATGTACCTACTATTATTTTTAAAACAAAAAATTTGTGATTTATTTGCATCTAGTGACTTCACTTCATAATAGCATAGCGAGTTACAAGATAGGTCATACGCCAAACCATTTGCATTATAAGTAACCGATACATGTACTACATGGATCAAAATGGTTGGCCCCTTATTGGAAAAGACCATTTCTAGTCCATGTATTTCTCAATATTTGGCAGAAATATTATACCTATCAAATCAATAGCGTGTAAACTACAGTGTGTTTCTTCATGTATCCATCAACAGTTATTGGTTATTTGAAACTACACATGACCCCGAGCGGAACGGTATAAAACAACGGAAGTCACTAGATGCAGACGAGTTATACTTATGGTGCAACAAAAACTTTTTGGACAAGTAAATAGTTTATATATATTTTGAGTCTTTGATATGAAAACTTTGCATGTGCTCATATTTGAGTACAAAGTTGTTAACTTATTTAATGATCAAAGTAAATCAAAATCAAGGTTGAAAATTTTATGAGATTATGTAATGAACAGAACAAAGAATGGTTAACAGTCACTGCCAAAAAAATGCCAACCGATAGTAATACTTGTCAGTATATACCATGGTGGTATTTAAGGTTACATATTATTTCAGAGCCTGTCAATTACGCTGCTCATATGGTATAGTTAGTAGTTACATATGCAGATCCAACTCAGTACATTTATAGCACGGGGAATTTGTATGTGTAACTGTCAACACTTGTTTTATTGTTATTTTATCTTGTGAAAGCAATGAATTTAGAAAGTTGTATCTGCGATAGCTGCCATTTTTCATAAATTTGGATTGCATACTGTATAATCTCAGCCTTGGATCAGTTGTTCTTGAAATGGTTCTTCAGGTGACATTTCAAGAACTACTGACATAAGACAGAAATTATTTCACGCTATTGTGACAAGGTGCCTGAAGAACCATTCCAAGAATTACTGACATAAAAAATTTTGAGCGATTTTTCTCATTCTTGTGACAAGGTGTAAAATAATTATAACCAAAGGCAGCTATTGCAGTTATTACTTTCTTGCACTCCGATGACAATTTCATCTTATACAATCGCCATGGTTACAACTATTGCAAAGTAATGAATAGTTTCAACACATTTTTTTGTGTTGATTGATCAAGCCAACATAAATACTCTGCTTAAATCCAAATCATTGGTAGTCTTTACCACAGTTTAATACATAGGTCGGCTCTACAACAATTGTGTCGTGCACAGTTGTAAAAGACTAGTTTTGTATTCGCTCGAAAGAGTGATCAGCCAGTATGTTACACATGAGATGCAATATACTGCAATCATCTTGGGGATAGTAAGAGTCATTTTTCTTGGCAAAACTGAACTATTTATGACGGATATGTCATCACTGGACGTAAAAAAATCATCCTGGCATGAATGGAAAGAATAACTGGTGAACAGAATTCCCTGACATTCTAAGATATTGGTCAATCAAAATGTCATTTTCTGGAAATTTCTAATTACAAAAATGGATGCTTTTTAGTGCACATTGAAAGGAGCACAAATATACATGCTGCTTGATCTTAGGCAATATTTGGGGATAAAATGGATCTTAATAGTGAAGACAAAATGCAATTAGTTCTATTGATAAATTAGTCTGTGCAGAGTGGGTATATTGGTATCAAGAGAATTAGTCCATCAATTTTGGAGTAAATAACTCAATTTAATTGAATTTTTCTTCGCATTTAAGAGTAAAAAGATTTGAAATATCTTATCCGTGGTAAAATAAGCCTTAGTTTTTCATCTAATCATCAGTTATATTTTATGCAATTTTATTCTTTTTTTTATCGATTTCCATGATGCATTTTTACTTCATTTCTTTTGTCAATTTTTGTACTATTGGCATAATTTGACAACAATCAGGAAGCTCCTTGAATAAAAAGCCAAGTATATAATAACAAAATGGTCTGTTGTGAAGTTTTATGATGTTCATGTCTGTTTACTGTTACTACACGTAATGAATATTAATAACCTGTGTAATAGCGCGATCCAATCTAATAAGATTATTTCTACTTTTACGCAAACAACTGTGTGGTCATTAGCAGGTAACAATGACTTCTTATAATGACCCGCATATGTGATGTAAGTAGCGCTTAATGCGTTTTCTCATAAAACGCCCATCAAGCGCGCGTATGCACCACACATGCGTGTGTTTATCTTATTGCGCGATGATCATCACACAGTGTAACTAGTCTGCATTCTATCCATGAAAAAATATAAGTAACTTTGTAAATGTTGTTAAAGAGTCTGTATACATTTATATGATCTTTACAGGTCAAATCAATATTTAATTGGTTGATTTCTCAACTGACCAACTTAAATCGATCAAATAATAAATAGATCAGCATATTACCACAGCTGGATACTTGGGTTTTAAGTAGATCAATATTACTGTCTGGAGAAATATACATGGCAGACCTTCGCTTTTAGACTTTTTAAAATGAACATTTTTTATTAAATTCATGCAGAAGCAAAAAAATATCCGCACATAGAGTTATGCCTAGACCTACAGAAAAAACTCCATTCTTTATTTTGGTAAGATAAATATCAAATATGGAAAGCTAGAACTTACACAAGAGGTTTACAAAGATTGGGGTCATCAGAGGTCATTTGAAAAAAATTGAAGATATTGATGTTTTTGCTACTGCTGATTGGCCCAAAGCTTAATCAGTCTCTGTTGCATCTCTTTAAACTTGCTTGTGTGGTAAATATTTTTTCATTGACTAGTTATGCTGTGCATCATGCCTGGACTGATCAAAATGATCTTATAGGGATGAGTAAGACCTGCCTGCCTTTAAGTAAGAAATTAATTTAATAAAGTATTTCTTCATAAAATTTTACATAAAAGGCATTAAAAATGTCAAAACAGCGGTTATTATGGACCTGTGTTCCCTGAGAAAAATACCTCAGTCCAAAACAATCACCTCAGAATTCACACAACCTCAAAAAAGATGATGCACAGTTATTATTGTGTAAATACAAAGCTTGTGAATGGAAATGTTCTTTTTGGCTTATACAGTTGATACTAAACCAGTAATTTCCAGGGGGGGGAAATTGTTCCCGAATGGGCGCAAAAAAAAAATAAAATCAACCCCGAACCCAACTTCAAGCTCCTCCCTGGAAATCTAATGGTGCACCCCTAACAAAGACGTGTTGCATCAAGTAATTGGTAATATAGCTCAGAACTCTTGGCCTTGAGAAACATTTTTGAACAAGGAGTTGGGGGAAAAAAAGGCCTCTGACAAAATATACATTTTCAGATTTTAATCATAATTTAAGTATTTTTAGAACAAAATTGGCAATTTTAAAAGTTTAGCATACTTCTGTGGTATTCAGTGTTTCCGCTAAGGTTTTTGAGCTTGCGCCAATTCGAGCAAAGTTTGACAAATCTATGAGGTGCTTGCGCTAAAATAATGAGCTGTGGCTGAAAATTGGCTAGAAAAATATCTTTCTCACACATTTCAGAAACTTGTTTCGCCAATTTTCAACGCTCCCGCGCCATACGGCCCTAGCGGAAACACTGGTGGTATTTATGACAACAAAAACTCAACTCCCATCTTTTCTGTTTGACCTAAATTTTACGAGAAATGATATATGAAGTACCAGAAAATTTGTATCCAAATATTTGATAAAGCACTACCTTTGTTCTACATTTCTGATTGAAATGAAGCCCGAAATGAAGCAAAAGGCACCTTTTAAGTTGACACCTTGACATATTTTTAGCTATCCGCTACAAGTGGGTTGTTTAGTGGGACACGCATAATGCATGTGGCTTTCCCATGCCATCTATATAGACCAAGATTTCATCATGCCAAGTTATTACAGGACTAACAAAAACTAGTATTTGTAAACAAATGTTTAACTACAGTGTTTAGTACCATTTATTTAAGTGCTGTATTTGATCATAAAATGGCTGCTACCATGACCCATCATATTATAGGTACCTTTTCATTGCATTGGACCCAAGCATGGCTTCAGCTTCCAATATCAAGTAAGTATTACTAGTATATAGTTGATATAAAATTATACAGCTGATGTGGTTAGGACTATAGTCTATAAACCTTGAAGTATGCAACAAGCAGCCGATTAATGCACAAAAACCAAAAAAAAAAAAGACCATACACGGAAATAAATTACTCCGTACTTTTCGAATCATAACAACTTGCCAAATCTTGCTGAATATTCAAATGAACTTATATTTAATGTTTGTCCATGTGTTAGCAATAAAATTTACCCAAAATAATACCAAAATCATGAACAATTCATGTAAAAAAATATTAATACGCAGTGATTTGGTCTTAATCAATCATTACTAGTCTCTGACACAACACAAAAGCACCAGTTCACAATGTTGTAGAATTCAAGTGATATGCTGTGGGTCTTGTAACAGAGTCTGATTGCTTGTTGCATACTTCAAGGTTTATTATAGAGTATAGAGATTTGACTTCTCAGATTTTGTGCATTCCATGTCTTATTCATTCATTTAGAAATGTTAGGTTTGCATATAGAGTTCACTAGGTTATAGTGAAGCAATGCTCTAATGTTTAGTTCCATTAATAGAACCCTTGTTTTTTTGGTGACATAAATCGAAAATTATTTCCTATATTCTGTCTTTCACACTATGGAGGCGTTCCTTGAATTTAATGCATATCACTATTGGGATTATCCTGGCTTCCGCCGATTGTTATAAATGAATATAAATCAATAAATAAACCAACATGAGGGATATTATACTAGGGCTGCTATCGGCAAGCATTTGCATTGTCGACAAAGCCCCGAAATCGTGCGACACTGTCCACAATAAGTTTTGTCGATGCAACCAAGAGGATTGAAATTACAACTTGTGTCACTCTGTTGAATTCGTCACCCTCTTTAATTGAAATCAATGTTACGATGCTATGATAGAATGTAATAAATGAAAATATGATCAAAAACATGTGCTAAGACGAGTAAAATATCAGAGTAAATTTCATTATTATGTTAAGCTTTCTATTTTTCTCGAGAATTTATTTTATTTTATATTACCGGTATTTTTTTTTTTTTTTTATCAAACGTATATTTTGATAAAATAATTGGTCATAGTAGACCCGTCAAACTTCCTGTTCTAACATTGTAAATGCTCAATTATCAATACGGTCGAATAAGTCTGGTACCCGGGTAGCAAATTAACAGGAAAGTCCCAGGCCTAGTGTGATGTCAACACAATATAAGAGAGTGTGCAATTTTGATTTCAGCATCTTTGGTGGATAAGACTTGTTGGTGTTGTTATACAGACCATATATAGTCCATATATGCACAAAACAGGACTGGTAAAGTGAAATTAGATTTCTTTTTTTTTTAATCAGTTTTTGAGAAATATGGTGATAATTGTTGTTCTTGTTTTGTATCGAAAATGTTTGTTCTTTTGGAAAAATCCAATTGTTCTAAAATAGACAAATGAAAAAATTATCAAAAATCCGGTATAAATCTTTAAGCAAGGACATAAATTATCACAAGATTCCGAAAAATGTGGGTTTTTCCAGGGATCGAATTTGTGCGGACTGCCTTAATTAGTCCTGCTTTGTGCATATGAACCATTATCTCGGATACCCTGGTCACATAACCTTGCGGCAAGGTTACGATGTGTTTACGGCGTCAATTCAGCAGATGCCGATCGGACACCGGCCCCGTACGGTGTCTGTGAGCCGTAGAGACGCCGGAAGCATACCGCAAGAATTTAATTCCAAGATAAAACCTTGCAGTTTGTATACGATGTCTTCAGTTATGGTCACATAACCACCAGTGTCCGACCAGGCATCGCAATCATTCACCAGTGTCATACCGATGTCATACCAGCGTTGCGGCTTATGTGACCAGGGTGTTAGCAAAACATAATGTGTGCTATATTGGAAATTCTAGAGCAATTGCTAACACCTTCATATTTTTAAAGTTTGTGCAGAGAAATCTCTTGTACCAAAACTTATCAATTGTGACTACAAATATTATGTCGAAATTATAGGGAAATGGGACAAGATATATAGGATTTGCTCTGTTTTTTTAAGGTAGGTTTTTCTTATGTAATTGAACTAAACGTGGTGAGTTTTCTTTGATGCTTTGAAGTGCTATTAATGAGAAGCACACGATGAGACTTTGTCATTTCTCAGCACTATTTTCATTTTCAAAAAATTAAAAAAATGCACATATTTGTTTTGTTGGTAGTTGAGAAGATAACTTATTTGGTTTCGTATTTTTGAACAAATTTTATTTTCAGATCGAATTACATTTTCTCTAAGGCAAAAACAAAAAACAAGTTTGTTTCCTGTAGGTGGTCAAAAAACCTAAATGCGAAATGCGTTTTTTTTTATTCTATTTTGTTTTCATTTTTTGTATTGTTTCAAGAGGTGCTAAGGCAAATTTTGATTGAAAATCCGCATGGGTGATGATTTTTTTTAGTAAGAAACCTGTCCAGTTTCAAGTTTTTGTTGAAAAGAAAACACTTCTTTAGTGAAAATTTTGCAATTTTCCCCGGTCTTTTTATCAAATTGGCTATTTTGATTTTCGTTTTCTAAAATATCAAATAAAAAAATGAAATGCGCAAATATATGACGCCAAAACGAAATGAGCGCGGCGCACGGGAAACAAACTTGTTTTTTGTTTTTGCCTAAGCATAACATATTATTTGTAGAATGCTCTTTTTATCCCTCTCTCAGATCCTGGCAATGTTATAGAAGATTTCACAGCTCCTTCACATAAAAACTCGGTCCAACTCTTAAATGAGATGAACGGACTAGCTCTTGAATTCAAAGAATACCGTCAGCGACGAGGACCATCACATAGTCCTGTCTTCTTCATGGAGGTAACTCTTGATGGTAAGACTTTCAGAGGGGAAGGATCCAGTAAGCAGAAGGCCAAGGAAACTGCCGCTAGTGAAGCACTGAGGGAAGTGTTTGGAGTGGTGCCCCCTGAATCCCCCGGGGTGCTTCCAACGCAAAGTCCTGCTTACAGTTCATGGGTAGGTCAAGAGTATGTACTTGCTGATATCATTCAGAATTTGATAGTTAACAAGTACCAGGAATTGATATTCAAACCAGGTACAGGTATGACTAGGTATCTTAAATTTAAAGTCTTGGCGGGTGTTGTCATGACGATGGGGAATGATATAGAGACGGCAAAAGTTATCGCTTTTGCGACCGGTACAAAATGTCCACAAACTGTCGATATGATGAAAGGAGATATCCTTCATGATTGTCATGCCGAAGTTGTTGTAAGAAGATGCCTGAAGAGGTATCTTGTTCAGCAGCTTGGTCTTGCCAAAGTTTCCAAGGAGTCGGTCTTTGCAAGAAGGGATGATGTGATTCAGGAAAGGTATTGTTTGAAGCCCAACATTGGATTCCATCTCTATGTGTCCTGTCCTCCATGTGGGGATGCAGGAGGATTCATAAAGCAGATGACAGATATGGGAGAAAAGGATGCTCATCCTAACAGAGAAGCCAGGGGAGTGTTGCGAGCAAAGATCAAGCTTGGCGAGGGTACGATTCCGTTGACGGGCAAATCTCAAGCGTCTCCAGATCGCCTCTTCAGCATGTCATGCAGCGACAAAGTCGCAAGTTGGAATGTGCTAGGAATTCAAGGTGCCTTGTTGAGTCATGCCATTGATCCTGTATATCTGGACAGCGTCGTGCTCGGTTCTCAATGCCATTACAATCACTTACCGAGGGCGCTTTATGGAAGATTAACCGATCTGACGATGCTACCGTCGTCATTTTACCTCAACAAGCCTTTGATGATCGGATCGACCGTTCCGCCAAGCAATGAAGTCATCAAGATCTCACCATCTACTAGAGCTCCAGATTTCAGCATCAACTGGACATTAACTGATGAAGGAATTGAAGTTGTCGACACAGCAACAGGAAAAACAAAAGACAGTACTACCTCCAGATTGGCTAAGCAAGAATTCTTCAGACTGATCAAGATTCTCTTCCCAAATCTGACAAATCAGAGCAACACATTGAAGGCAAAGAGGACATATCGTGATGTTAAAGAAGCTTCCAAGGAATACCAGAGAGGGAAGCTGGCGATGAAGAGGACCTTTCAGCAAGAAGGTCTCGGCAAATGGCTCAAGAAACCAAAAATTTGTGATGATTTTCAGTAATCTCAAAAACATCCATGCATATGCATTTTGAATTTCTGTAAGTACTCAAAGACAGACCTGAAACTTGATGAGCATCATATACTTTCATGTGATATTCATTTTTTGTAGAAATTTGATTGGTATAAACAGAGGGGACAGTTATGGCATTTATTAATAAAAATATGTTTAAAATTTTCAAAAATGATTTTATAAAGCTTATTTTTTTGAAGCTTTATATCAATCTGCAATAAATTTGCCATCTAATTGTCACCTGGGGGCGCTCTGACTACGTTTTGTGGTGGTTACCAAGCTTGAACTGCTGGGTGGTGCTGTTACATGATTTGAAGACTGCTGGCAGGAGGTAGTGGTTTCCATGTCTGTTTTTGAACCATGCGATTTTACCAATTTCTGGGTCAATTATGCTATAAGCTCGGCCTTCAGTAGTAAGGACATTGACTTGGACCATATTTTATCTCCTTAGTCCCCTCTTCAATTAGAATGTGTAAAATAGATGGTAAAATAGTGTTGCATATAAATTTGTTCAATTGATTTAGATTTTGTTTTAAAGATCTCTCAATTATGATACTAATCAAGTATTTTAAAAAGTATGAAGTTGTATAATATATTTTCTTATGCTGAAATATATTTGTACAGTTTTAGCTAATATTCAAGATTTTGCTAGGGAAATAGAAGTGTTTTGAGTTTTGAAATGACAACTCAATCCAAGCCATTTGGTGTGGCTGATTTATGTCAGTGTTAAAGTTTGTTTTGTTTTATCTGGGACTGGAGCCCAGATAATATCATGTTTATACTCATAAAAATATGAGGCAGATTTTGTAGTGGTATTGATTAAGGATAAGGAAGGCGCCATTAGATATCTAGGGGGTAGAAAGTTTTTCAGGGGGAAAAATCCCTCCTTGAAATTGGAGGGGGAAATAATCCTCCCTCAATCACTAGTATAATTGAATATAAAAAGAAAGGAAAAAACACCCCAAAATATAACAGAAAAATCCAACCCTTACCCCCCAACTTTCTACCCTTCCCCCAAATATCTAATGATGTGTCCTTAAGGAGACTTTCCCTCCTTTGATTTGCTTATGCTTTTGTTATAAAAGTAAGTGTTTTTATACGAAAAGTGTGTTTGATCTTTCAAAAATATAGAGTAATTTGTACATTTTTCAAGTAGTTAGATCATTTTTAGACAATCAGATTCTTTATTGAGGTATTTTTATACAGTAGTTTGCTATTCCAATGAAAGTGTGTTCTTGATTAACAGTTTTGTGTGCTACCTAACCTTTCACCAAAAATGTTTGAGCTGATTTTGTGGTACTATTATTGTAGAAAAGGCTTGTTTATAGAAAAAGTGTTTATGAACATGAACAATTGACCATCATGGACAAATTTATCATCTTAGAGATTGATTAACTTTACCCATATTGAACTACAAAATATTTTAAATTTATCCCAAAATATCCTTTGTAATATTTCTCCATCAATTAAAAGACATCCAGACAATGTTATCAGATGTCACTGCTGCATTCCACGGTGTTATTATGAAGATGAGCCAATTAACCCAAGCCGCCCTAAAGCTCACTGTCAAAAATCACCAAAAGTCCAAATACGTCATAGATGCGGGATGCATATGGGAATGAAATCGCTGCCCGGGCAACAGCCCGCTGTTGGCATGCTAGTGGTGTGCCTCGCTTGGGAATTAAGTCAGAGGCAATGGGTACGAATCCTGGTGAAAACATGCTTCTCCTATTACATAGTTGAAGGTAGGCTAGAAAACAGAGCACCTTTCAATTCATGGTTAGGGTTAATGAAGATAAATGCAATCCTTGCTATTTATAGAGAAGTTTTTTTAGCAAAATAACAGATGAAGCTGGTTGATTTATCCAAAAAAAAAATTACACATTTTGTAAGAACTATACTTTGATCGGCACTAAATAGGCAGGAATTATGAGGCTTTTCGTCATCCGCAAGTAAACATAATCCCAGTTACACGCGTGCCGTAGATAATGATGCGCGAGTCCCATGTGCAACGCGCGCAGCGTCTACTGCAATTGTGCTGTGTCCAGCTATGCACACGCTTATCTGTATCAATTCACGATGTGAAGAGGCCCGCCTATTTGGTGTTGATCAAAGTATAATTTGGGCTAATTCAAATAGCATACTGAGTTCAAGAGCATACTGCTACAGTGGTCCATGTTGGTTAACTTGGTGTATATTTCCAGACTTACTTTTAAATGATTCTTTTACACAGAGTGTGTTTTGTAGATATTTAATATGTGTGTTTCCATCCCTCAAATTTCTTTGTATTTTATATAGAC
>JXSR01S045003.1:92496-112732 GCA_000969725.1 Ophiothrix spiculata
TTATGCCAAAACAAAAGTGATATTTGGCTAAATGGTTACTTGAATTGAAAGAGATCAATAATATTAACATCATATCAAACAATTGTTTTTTTGACCATTATGACCATGTAACACCTTTTTGACCCATCTCATGAAATGCCACCATATACATATATATAATATACATATTATGGGAAACCGGCTTTACTAATATGTGGCTGTCCAGCCCGTATGAGCCGTAAATGCAGCCAGAAACTTAATTTTGCGCTACAGGTGAAAATACATGTCAAGGTCGTAATTTGCCAAAATTGATTTTTTTTTTCACAGATTCACAATCGTTGTGTTTACTACTTACTGGCAGCAAAGTTTTATTTCAAGCAAATGATGGGAAATGTGGAATAAATCTGCATATTTTCAAGACGATCAACAAAAAATATGGGGCTTACTGATCTTTGAATCCGTTTATCTCAGTTATACGTTTTACTCTCTGACAACCTTTGACGGACCATAACTTGACTTCTAGAAATCGTCTGAAGTTCATTAAGGTGTCATTTAAATTCTTAAAGCATGGTCTTTGCAAATAATTAAAATAATGAAAATGACAAAGAGGGCAGAGGTGGCATTTACGGTTGGTTTGGGATGTACGGTCACATATATGGTGCTCCTTCTGTAAAAACTTGGTGCAAGATTTTTGATATTACCGGCAAATGTGTATCTAAATTATAAAGACTGACTTCTAGCTTGGAAACTCAACATCCACCTATTGGGAAATGTTTAGTACAAATGGACAGAACTGAATTACTAAAGCCTGAAAACTGAAGACACATTGGCCAATACATTCACAAGAGGTCCAGGTTAAACCTGGTTAAGAGAATTTACTACACTCCCGCCCGAAAGTATTTCCGCACAATTAAAAACGTTCAGAAACCTCATTTTTTATAATAAACGACCTTAAATCATTAAAGATTCATACTAGTATAGGTAACTTATTTATTGCATATGAAAAAATTGATGTTTGTTTTAATATTTAAAAACCTACATTACCGTGGAAATATTATTTAAAAACCTACATTGCCATTGAAATTGGCTGATTTCATGGGCCATGTACAAATACACCACAAGTAGAAATCTCATCAATATATAACTTATCAATTTTTCATCTATAAACCTCATTTTTACCTTGTAACCGGATAGAATATTTTCAGGTTCTAAGTTTTAAAACAAATACGCAGAAATGTATGAAAACTCATTTTTTATGTGCAGACGAAAGTAGTAATGTGCATTTCACGTCATATTTTTCAAATGCAATGAATGCAATTCCGGATTGGTTAAATCAGCTCGTATTTATTTTTTCTCATGAAGGCACAATTTCCTCAATTTCTTCTGTTGCTTCCTGCGAGCGGTGTTCCCCGCTCCCGCAAAATTTGCTGCCCTGGTTAAATCTATAATCATACAATATAGATTCTGTCAAAAAATGACGAAAAATCGGACAAATGTCTTTTGAGATATGGCTGAATAAAGTTTTTGTGCGGAAATACTTTCGACCGGGTGTGTACTTTCCTATAAGAAACCAATCCTATTCAGCCAATCTCTAAACTGGGTTTCAAAGTTGGAGGTTGTTTTTAAGTGTCCACTTTCTGAAATTGTCTTTCTAGCATTTTATACAGCAATCGATACCCAATTTTAAATAATACACACCACAAAAAAGAAAGTTCTTGGTAAAGTGTAATGTTTTCCCGTGATACAAAATTCCACTTACACCAGGTCTAAAATTTAACTTAGCTTAGACCCCTTTGTGCAAACCTATATTATATACATAGTTCTTTTTACACCTCTGTAGATTTACACATAATATACTATGTACTATAGAAAAAAAAACAGTATTACAAGAAACAAAATATCAGTATAACTATAGAAAAATGTAAAAAAAAAATTAAAACATTATTTCAAGAGTCAGTGTTTATGTATATTTTGGCAACAAAAGTATTTGTAATATCATATTTGCTACATAATGAATTAAAGAAAGACTTCACATAAAGATAAAATTGCAGAGCAGTATTGTTTTAATGAGTTCTACACAATTACAGTAAGGCGACGAAAACAAAATATCCTATTTTACGGGCGGGCAGACCTAAAATAACACCAAAGTCTGAAAAAATTGAGAGAACAAAAAAAAAATTTACAAACAAATTAAAAATTTAACCAAAATTGTTACATTTTTGCCAAAAACGGCTGATTTTACATGATTTTGGCAAAACAAAAAAAATCTCAAATTTAGGGTCGGTCATGCCCGTAAAACAGTTTTTTAAATTTTTTGTCGTGTAATGGTCCTTGGCGTAAAATGGCACATTTAGCTAGTTCAAATGTTCTGTCCGTGCATAACAATGCATTTTGTAATCCGTAGTAAAATATTTTGTTAACCCATTACTTATTCTATTCACTGGAGTCAATAAGTATAGATAATCCCCACTTGAGAAATTGCAATCCTTAACAATCCTTTTGTGTTTACACGATAAAAAGCACAACTAAAAAACTCTAGGCGTTATGCTTTTCGTCGAAGACAATAGCCTATCCTATACTTTGATTGACAGGCCTCTTTTGTGCTTTAAGATTAATTCGATACTTCTTTTGTATTTACGATTTAGTTAACAAAATCCTTTGTACTTACGACAAACTTGAACAGGCTAATTGTATAGTCTGTATGCACAAAGCAACAAAGTGTAACCAATGTCCAGCCCTTGTCAAAAATGATAAAACATGGCAAAACTGGTCGGAATTGCACTTTTTTATTGATATCTGTTGAAAAAAAACACATATTCGGGTTTTATCTGTAAATGTCTGTTTCTTGTTTATTTCTCATATGTAAATAGTGAGAATGGCAATCATGTCAACAATCCAGGGTATTGAAAAAAATAAACCTTTCTGGAAACTTTTATTGTGCTGATGTGAATTTTCTGTGAGATTTATGAAAAAATGCACAAAACGCTCTAAAAACTCGCTTGTATTTGACATTCACCCTAAAATTTGGCTCATTTATTTGTATTTCATCATTCAATATTGCCAGAAAAAATCATCCGTCGTCAGAAATTCTTGTGATTTTTGTTATCATTATCATTTGACGTTATATTATTATTTTTAAGCTTACCAATTTTTTTTTCTGGGAACGGCGCGGCCGTGTTAAAGCGGATTTCGAATCCCTGGTTCAATCAATGTCTATTTGAATTGATCCATTTTTACATTGCTGAAAGATAACACAGCCCTGAATCAGTAAAAATTAAAACGCACTCACAATATAGACAAAAAAATCAAATTAAACAAAAAGTAATAATACTCTACTAATAAGATTGTCAAAATAATTATTTGTGCATGTGGATAAAATTCTATTTTTGTTATTCTTAAGATCCGTCAGCAATGACGGATGACGATAAATCAAGGAGTTAAAACTATTGCAATGATTGGCACAAAATAAAATTGCACAATTACCTCATAAACATAGAATAACAAATATTAAATATTGCATAAAGCAGGGTGGGGCACGTACAAGAAGTTTTGCTGTGGCAATAATTCAATGTAGCGAAACAATCACTTGCCTCAGGGATACCCTGGTCCTTGCGGCCGATCGGACACCGGCCGCTGTCTGACC
Organism: Ophiothrix spiculata; assembly: GCA_000969725.1. Lineage (NCBI taxonomy): Eukaryota > Metazoa > Echinodermata > Ophiuroidea > Amphilepidida > Ophiotrichidae > Ophiothrix > Ophiothrix spiculata. Next base: position 96,119 of record JXSR01S045003.1, read on the forward strand.
GGTGTCCGTAAGCTGTCAGAGATGACGGAAGCATGCCACAAGAATTTAATTCCTAGTTAAAACCTTGCAGTTTGTATACGATGACTTCAGTTATGGTCATATAGCCATCGGTGTCCGACCGGGTATCGCAATCATTCACCGGTGTCATACTGGCATTGCAGCTTATGTGACTAGGGTGTAAAACATACACATAAATTTAAATATCACTGTCTGGAGATCCAAGGGTTGCATACCTTCCTCTTTGGAGTGCAGAGTGCCTCATGATCAAAAACAGGGTTAAAGAGGCTGATTGTTACAATTTGTACCAACCTCCAGCCCCCATTAAATATGCCCCATATAACATACAATGCTGAATTAATTCTGGCATATGCCATTTCTATACCAAGTGCCTCAATTTTGATCTTAATTTTGGTATTCACCGATTTTTTTCCCCCAGGGGTATCCAGTTTACCTTTTCTCATAGTACCCAGTTACTATAACAGTGGTGTAGACCATAATATACATTCTTGTTAACCAAAACAAATTCAAGTTGATTTGATTTTAAGGTGTCTGGTCCACGCGTACCAGTATGCGCGAGTTTCCGAGTTGGTAAGTGCCGCAATACACATGCGCATATACTCGTGAGTAGTGTTTTGAAGCTAAAAATAGCCATATTTTAAAAATTTTCTGGAAAATTAGTTCGGTGACCCCAAATTTTTATTGTTTTATTTGAAAGAACATACAAAAATTGACAAAAATTTTCGGGCGAATTTTTTGAATCAACACTAAATAATGTCACTTTGCCATATTTCACATAGACCCCTGTACTAATTTTTCACACAAAAAACTCAATAAATGCTGTTTTTAAACTGACTCACTGCAAAATGAGTCTGGTGACCCCCAATTTTTATTTTAAAAATCGGTTCTACATTGATAAAATATCAATCATGCCGATTTTTACTAGAAAATTTAGGGCAGATCTATTATGGACCAGACACCTTAAGGTGTCTGATCCATTCATGCTAGCACCTCCTTGATTTGATTTTGCAAGTGCAGCAACACACATGCGCAGTATAGTATAGTGTTTTGATGCCAAAAATAGGTGGGTGACCCACACTTTTTATTTTGTTACTTGAATAATGTAGTTTTTGCCACATTTCACATAGACCCCTGTACTAATTTTTCCCCAAAAGCTCCAAAAATTTTATTTTTAAACTGACTCGCATGCAAAAACGAGCCTGGTGACCGGTTCTACATCAATAAAATATTAATTTTTGCCAATTTGTACCAGAAAATGTCAGTCCGATCATGTACCAGACATCTAAAACCTAACAAACAAGTATTCACAATTTCTCAACTATTTTGGGATCCTAATTTTTCACATTTTTTCAAAGCCTTCAGGGGAAGGTGAGGGATAAAGTTTAAGTTTTCATGCTGATGCTTCTAAAGACAGAAGCCTTTACTATCACTTATTTCCCAAAAATCCGTCAAGCTCCATGATTAACCATCTATATAAAAAGGCCACAAAAAAGTACATAATGCTAATTATATTTACAGAAAATAAAAGAAAGTTGGCTATAAACATCTTTTATACATTAATTTACAAGTTCCAAATACCAAAGGGCTAAGTTCATGTCAATATGTGCTTCTATAAATACTTGTTTTGGCTATACACATAGAGCAGTGTATTTACAATGATATGAACTTTGCCCTGTAGATTAGAGTATAAAATTTCACAGAGTGCACTTTGTAACATATTTACAATATCTTTATTTTATACATTTCTATACAGCACAAGCACACTGATAATATTATGGCATTCTTCTAAAATAGTCACTATTTGTTTTATGTTTTATTTTTCACTTTTTTTATCAAAAATACTAGATATACAAACTGATAGGCAAATTTTATTTGTTCTGTAACTCAAAAATATTGAAATATATTTACATCTACAATGAAAATTCTAAGTCATTTCAATAACTGTCTTTGTTTAGTCACAATAACTCGTACAAACAGTTACAAGCAGCGTTTAGTCCGTTTCAAAGGACCATGAGCAGCGATGGCGTCGCATGGTCCTATTAGATGGACTAAACACTGCTCGTAACTGTTCGTACAAGTTATTGTGACCAAGCTCTTAGATACCCAACCCGTACACTTTGTTTATTGTGCAAAAGGTTAGACATGGACCAACTTGACCTATGTGGCCCAATAGGCAGGAGCGGACATCCGGGCGTTTTGTTTACATCCGGAACGTTTGTCCAAATAGCGTGGTGAAAACATTTGCCGACTTCCCATTCAACTCAATGGAGAAAATGACGGCTAGCGGAAACTTCAATTGATTTTAGCAAATTGTCAAAATATTTCGATTCCAAAATCATGAGATGTGTGGTATTCAAGTCATAACAAAATGACAAACAGCTCATCATTTCACAGATTTTCGTCTAGCTAAAAAAGAAAGAAAATGAAGGGATGCCTGGCTGAAGTATTGATTGTTTTCACCGCGCACGAAGTCCAACGTGAGTTATTTTTAGATCATTTTGCTGTGTATGACGTAGGTCCGCTTTCACCTATTTGTAGTCTCTACCCTAACTAAATACCATATCACAAAAAACACTTAAATGTGATTCAAACTGACATGTTACAGTTTACAATTAACTCATGGGTGGGGGGGGGGGTCAAGTATAATGGTGCAGGCATAGCGTGACCACAGTTTTCTGAAGCCAAAATATACCCTTTTTTCCCTATTCACACCCTAAATGGGGATTTTAAAGATAGAATTTGAAAAGTACTCTTAACACTATTTCTTGAAATGCATGATTCACCCTTCTGTCCTAAAAAAACAACCATAATTCCCCTTTTCTTTGTCACGCTATGCCTGCAACATTATGCTTGACTGGCCCCCCCCCCCCCTTGAATGAGAAAATGTGTTTAGAGAAACTCTTGCTATCCAATTTTACCTTAAATTGCATTTTATTTTTTATGTACAACATTTGTCACCGCATGGAGAGCTTATAAATACTATCAAAATATTGAAAAGACAATTATTTTAACCTATGTCTTTCTTTTGGTGCCAAAAATTACAGTTTTAAAATATCGAAATAAAGCACGTACTTCACAGTTTCAAAATGTGTGCTACAAGAGCTGGTTGGTCAGTAGTCTGAGTATTAGCACCGTGCACTGAACACGATTGGGGAATACTAAAGCATGGGTACCTGGTATTAAAATTCAAACAGAGGTACCAAAAACAGTCATTGAAACAACCAAAATACTTGATAACCAAACGCATGTTAAAATAACTTTGGAATGCAGAAAATGATAGTCTTAGGTTGTGTTCACACATAACAGTCATGACTTAGCAGTTGCGTTCACACTGGGACACGACTCGCACGTGAAAACTAGTGGCGTGTCAGTTTTGATCACGAGCGAGACACTTTCTATAATTGCGTTCACACTGGGAATTCGCTCATGAGCAAAAATATAGTCATGACCCAATTCTTCTGTGTGAACATGCCCTTAAACCACCGAATACATACTTTTGCCAGCAAAAATATTATACACATAGATTAGATTATCCTGTTGATTTGAACAAAATATGGTATTACTGCAATAACGTAGAACACATGAATGCAAAACGTTTTGAACATGTGTAAGTGTAACTATTCTGTATAGTAACCATAGATTTACAGGGGAGATACCAGGCTTTGTATGCAGGCATCGTCAGCCATGGAACTCAAATTGGGGTATTCGGGTCCACTCGTACTCCACTAAAGTAAACTCTGAATGCCAAGATCCGGTTGCACGTAGAGACAAACTGTGCAAATGATACTTACACGAATGATACGCCAACCTGCACACAAAGCATGTGTGCCTGTTTTTAACTTTCACGCATTATAACAAGATGCGATGCTTTATCGGCAAATACCCGAATACCCCCAATTTTGTCTCAATGCCGGAATAAAAATGGTGGCGTACCTGGTATATCTCCCCTGTAAATCTATGATAGTAACACACTTTATTCATAAATGACACACTTAATCAAGTGTGTTTAATTTGAACACAGTGTTAATATCTAGAACACTTGCATATATACAATCAGAACACTAAAAGGCAAGAAAGTTGTATCTGCAATGAATGGCTGCCATATGTTACTCTTAACACCCAATCACTGGAATGCAAAAACAAAATCCCTCAAAATTTGTCCCCATATGTCAGTGGCTCTTAAAATGGTTCTTTATGCACTCAATGACTAAATGTTCTACTTATTGAACATGTGTCAGTGTTCTGGTTGCATGCACAAACCTTGTGCTCTAGATATTTACACAAACCATGTGCTCTAGATTTCTGAAAATAGGGGTTTACTGTACCACTGCTTTATTACGGGGTTTAATCACATGCTTTTGACTGCAATATGCTCGTAGGTATAATCACTTGATTTGGCTTTGGGCAGAATGATGCAGGATTAAGTGATACTTAATATCTTATCAAATTCTTTAACATTGTTTACCACAATTTAACTGTCAATATAATCATTTTAATTTTTTGTACATTCTTACAAAATTTGTTGAAACTGAAAATCTACAAATTTCTTGTATACAATTTCAAAAAGTGTACAAAATAGTTCTCTAAATTTATCAAAAGTAGTAAGCATCATGTATACACAAAATATTACCCGATACCTTAATTAAGCACTTTATAATTGTTGATGACCTTTTGACCCTTATTTCCTTTTTGCACTTGCATTTGGTGAACTAAGCAGGAAGTAGGTCAACATCTCACCTTTACCTTTGACCTTTATTAACCCACGCTTTTCAAATTCATAACCTTTGGGTTCAAGTACACTGACCATATCCTGAGTAACTTGTATTCGTTCTTGTACCCCTGTGCCGTCCATACGGCTTGATACGTTGACTGTGTTACCCCAAATATCATACTGGGGTTTCCGTGCACCAATGACTCCACTGACCACAGGACCTACATTTAGACCTGTAAGGAAAAAGTTCAAAAGCGATTAAAATATTTTTTGACTTATTTCATGTTTAACAAATTTTGAGTGATGTCTATGGCTGCTTAAATGAGAAAAGAATATTCTTTAGTATCAAATACCCCGTTCAGACACACTAAAAAGTCATCTTAAGTTGATATTGATTCCATTTTTAATTTCAAACATGACCTTGGATAAGCTGAAATTAACTCGACTTACAACTGTTCACACATGCTACAATTTAGAAGTAGAATTGAAATGAACTTTACTTGTTCCAGGTCAATGCGCTGTAGAAGTAAACATGAATTCAACTCGACTTACGACGACAGGTGTACACACATACAAAAAGTCGTCGGTTGTCGTCATTAGTCGAGTTACATTGACTTACTAACGCAACTTAACTTGCTTTTTAGCAAGTTGAAAATTTGATGTAAGACGGCTTTTAGAAAGACGACTTTTAATTTTATTCCGAAGTGAAAGAGTTAAAACTCTTTCACTCTGGAATAAAATTTTCACCATCCGTCCTATGTCACCGGAAAGCAGCTCTGAGCGGCTCACAGAGACCCAACTTTATGATAACATATGATAATTGTAGTGCGCCATGGTTGTTCTCTTTGCTAATAAAAATGATAGAACTAGATAGCTCTTTGTTTCAACTGCTTGCTGGCAAATTTTTAACCGATTTGGGCTTGTAGTTTTTATTTTAGAGCTATTTGAAAAAAATGTGTCAAAGTAGAAATTCCGGCAAATCGTGAACGCTTTTGCAAGCCGCTGTGAGCGGCTTGCCGGACTGAAAGAGTTAAGTCGACTTGAACTGTTCACACACAAGTGAATTTTGAACTCGATATAACTCAAATAAGACCAAAGACGACTAAAGATTACTTTTTGGCTCAGTCTAAATGGGGTAATAATGACTTTGGTTCGTAAATATTTCCTAACTGGGTGGTTCTCCTGAGATCCAACCTTTGACAAAAGTCTCTGGAATTAAGCAACAGCTTGAGGGGGACTGAGCTACTCTTTGTAAGATAAAAATAAAGTTGCATAAAATTTAAGGGCAATGTTTCATTTGTTTATGATTTTGCATTTGAAAAACTTGTTACTGAAATTATTCTGTCTACTCACTTTTCAAATAAAAATGGTGTATTATGACTTATTGTTTGTGGATTTAATATATGAACGCGCAGACGGTAGCATTCACGCAGCAGTCTCCAACGCGAGCGTACATTTTCAAGGTGGTTACGGTCCGTGTCTAGGACTTTGAGTACGCGATCACGAATTACTACCAGAAACAATAGCGTATTTTGTGTTGTTTCAATATTGAGATTTAGGTCACTAAGAGCTAAGGTCCACTTTTATTTCGATTAAGAATGTCCAAGATAAATGTTCTTGTATCTACAACAACAACAAAACTCTTGCCTTTTGAATCTACAGAATTCCACAGAATCTGTTTGGTAATGAAGTTGCAGCCAACCAGTGGCGGCGGAAGGTTAAAATTTTAGGGGTGGGGGGGCGGCCAATTTTTTTTATCAAAAAATCTGTCAAATCGGCTAATTTCAGCTACAAAATGTTTTAAAAATCTTGGAAATTTGCGCAAAAATGACAAATTTTAACTGAAAATTGAAATAATAACTGGAAATTTGCACAAAGCAGGCACATTTTTTTGATTTTTCCCATTTAGATTATCAAAACAAAGGGAAAATTTCAATTTCAATTTCCATTCCTTTTCTTTCTTTCTTCTTTATTTTTTGAAGGGGTCCGCCCCCCAAATGCCCCCTGGCCCGCTTCCGCCGTCTGCAGCAAACACAGATATACTCACCTATTTTCATTTTAAAACTATTGAAGGAATGTTCGTTGACATGTTGCAGTTGATCCATGATCCTAAATGCAAAGTCTGCCAGAGCTTCTACATGTGTGTTGTTCTCTTGGTCAAACGTCTCGTCTGTCAGCCCGGATGCAGCCATATATGTACTGCCAATTGTTTTGATCTTCTCAATTTGTCGGAAACAGTCCTCGCCAATGATCTGCAAGATACAAGGAGAAATTTGCAAACTTGTGACTTTTAAAGTCCCAAACAAAACACCTATTATCTTAAAAGATAACAGGTGTTTTGTTTATAACACATGGTTAAGGATGTGTACAAGATGAGTTATAACAAATGTAATAATTATTGAATGACAGCCATATTTATAGAACAATAAAGGTTTTGAACATATATTGTCCATTTCTATGTAGGTCTACGAGGCAATTAATTATTGACTGCACACCCTATAATTTCCAGTCTTGGTTCAGTGGTTCTTGAAATGGTTTTGCAGGTGACAGTGTCACCCGAAGAACCATTTCAAGAGCCACTGACTTTTGGCAGAGAAATTTTGAGGGATTTGTGAAATTTAAGTGACTAGGTGTTAAAAAATGTAACACAAGGCAGCCATTGCAGATACGACTTTCTTGCACTCCTATGACGAGTTGAGGCCTCATGGAATTACAACATAAGGAGACATAGTACACCATAAAAAAGTCCCTGAACTCCATCAATCATCTTACCTCATCAAAGTCATGAATGATCTCGTTGAGTAATCTGAGGCACTCCACTCCTTCATTATTAGCATCCAATTCCACATAAAACTCAGAAAAGTTAGTTATCGATGCAAACATGACGGCAACAAAATCGTTGGCTCGATAGTACAGTTCCATGTCTCTTGTCTTGTCCTGATTCTTCAGGAAATGTTCGGCGACAAACGAGGGCAGGATGTTGTTGAGTAGTCTTTTGTTGTGTGCTTGTAAGGATTCCATTTCATCCTTTTCCTCAGTGGCCTGTATTTGGTTATTCAAAAAGCAAGGATAAGCTTATAGTCAAATTCATTGTAACATATCAAATTATGTGACCTGATAAATGAAATAGGCCTATATAAATCATATTTATATTTTGGGATCATTCGAGGGTTAATACTTTTGTGACCAAAATATCTGATTCTTTTCTTTTCTATTGGCACACTCCAGACACATCTATGCTATGATCAACACAATAAGCTAGTACAATCAAACGCGCTGCTCCTTGAAACAACAAAAATCCAATGACAGATATGTAATGCTTGGTCACATTTTGTAACTTAAAATCACTCAGTAAATTTTCCAGTCATTCAAGACTACTATGACCACATCTATTTAAGGAAACATTATCTAGGTGTATAAATTTACACAGAGATTATAATTCCAGAAGAGCAAAAGTGTGCGGTTAAACCAATTAAGAGTCCCGCTAGTGCCAACATGTTGTGAACCTGGGCAAATCACTTTATCACACTTGCCTCGTTGACCCGAGCATATTGGGGAACTGTTTAGGGGGGAATATCACAACCTAAGTGCTGATAGGTCTGCGCCTTTGGTCACTGGCCGCAAATGGCCTAGTTTAAGGCAAAATGGTTCTGACAATTTCCTTGTTACAGCGTAATAATAATGGCCAGCACTTTGTATCCACTGGAAAAGGCGCAATATAAATGCCGGAATTATTATTTATTATTATAGAATAAGCATCTTTTATTTCTTTAACAGTCAGGTTTGATTCACACATCACATCAGTGTCAGTGGTCACTTTGACGTTGATGCCTCATTTGATCTATGCCAAAAAGCAAATTGTATTGAAACCCTACCTGCATTTTCCACAAGAAGTCTAGCCTGGAGGTGGACTCTACTGTGCGGCCATGTGTCCATAGCGAGAAGATATACACCAAAATGATGATAGGTGTTGTGATCTTGATGGCAATGTAGTCAGGACTCTCCATGCTGGAATGAAGCAAGCAAGGTAAAATTAGAGCAAGATCTTGCTAGATTTAAATGATTCAAAAATGAAAATGCTTTTTTGGGGGGTGGGGGTGGTGGTGGTTTTGGTGGTGGGCTTGACTCAAAAGTTAGCAGTGGATATGCCTATACAAGTTAGGACTGCTCACTTCTTTGTAGCTCTATGTGGCTAACTCTACTTGCTATAAGAAAAGATATTTATACTTCACTTGACTATGCTACTTTATTCGTTATTTTGGTTCATATTTCGTGACAAATTTAAGTGAAAAGATATTTCAAAAAATATTAATTTGAGCAATAATTCCACAATTAAGGCTGGGTTAATTATTCCCAAACTCATCCTATTTCCATTTTTGAAAATTTTTAATCTTGAAAAAAATCATTAGTTACTTAAATTGGTCATTTCTGCCATTTTATATTGATGTAAGGTGTTTAAGAGTTTTGAACTTGAAAGCTGTAAACTTGGTTAAATGTGAGATATGTCAAAAAGCTGTTAAATAATGGCCAAATGTCGATTTGGGCCTTTTAAAGTACATACAGAAGGTGTTGATTTTGGCCTGAAATGAAAATTGTCATTATAATGAATAATGAAAAAGTTGGTTGCCCCATCATTAAAAAAGTTACGCTAAACCGAAAAAAAAAAGTTTCTAGGGCCTTATAAGTGTCAATTTTTTTACTTAATGTTTGCTCAGAATATCCATGTAGACAAAAATGGTATTTTGTTTTGTACAAAACTATATGTTCATGCAGCATAATCTTGAACATGTCCTAATGATTGATTTACAGCATGACTAGAAAAAAGTCATCAGCATGGATAGGATTTGTTTAATGTTTTAAGGGAGAATCATTCAAGATTCTTCCTAATGTTTATTTATTTAATTATACGTAATATTCGGCAGAGAGCCAGGCTAATCCCAATAGTACAATTGCATTAAATTCAAGGGACGCCTCCGTGAAAGACAGAAAATTGGAAAGAGTTTTCGATTTTAGCCATGTACTTACCCTACATGTGCCTGTTGTAACAAATCATGATTATCAAAAAGGTTGACTTCAATCGTTTCAATAATCGCTGTGTATATCGCCCCCATGAGGAGAAGAAGAACCAGTTTGGTCATAGCACCGAGTTGTTGAAACACCCCACAGCTCAACATGACGAGCATCAAGCTGAATGTGAAATACTGTCAACAGAAATGAGGAAATATAGAGTTCATAACAACTATGATAAATGTTACTGTACAAAAATATTCTCTAGCATCCAAATTAGGCAAAATTGTGACTTGCCCTTTGCGACTGACACAAAACTTAGGGTCGCTAATTATTCAAAATTTTCATTTTTGAGAACTCTTGCCTATCTCAACAATGAATTTGGTGAAAAGACCATGATTTGACATGAATCTCTGCCACTGGTGTTTATTCTTAGCTGAGAAATAATAATTTAAAGTACTCATACTTGCACTTGGATACCATGCACTTGTACTTGTACTCGATGATAAGTACTCATGCACTTGTCACTCGGATGGGGGTACTCGAATACAACACTAGTACACATTCAAATGCTCTTGGTCTCCCACAGGGATGCTCATCTCAGCAAACCTCCTGACACTTATGAACCTGTCACACTCCTGAAAAGTGTTCCTTTTAAGATTTTAAAGCTTGCACCAATTCAGCCAATTTTGACAAAGACGAAGAGGTGCTTGCACCAAAATTACAAACTGAGGCCAAAAAGTACTGAATAAGGCAAGAAAAAAAAACCAATTTTAACACATCTATTCTAATAAAAAACTGAGATCTGTCATTCTGTCTGTCCTTTTGTCTGTCTGGCTATACGTTTTGATATGCCTTGAAGTTGGCGCAAAGGGAGTTACGTATGGGTGCGCTTACGGGTATCCTGCTAGTTTTCATAAATCTGTTGCACCAATTTGCATGGTTCCTGCGCCAATGGTGCACCATACGGCCTTAGCAGAAACACTGCTCCTGAATCTCCCACTGAAACTCCAACACTCAAAGAAAAAAAATTATGTGTTCATATGATCTTACCTGTGGAAAATGACAAGCAGGAAGCTGATCACGGCACACGTCCTGATACTCATGCCCCAGTCGCACTCCTGATGCTACTACATAGCTAATGTTCAGCTGTGATTCAGATATACCATAGTCGTCTGCTATGCACTCTGCAAGGTTTGTAGTGTCATAGGCAAACTACACAAAGAAGAAACCAAAACAACAATGTTCACAATTTTTATTTAACCTGCTATCCAGAAAAGTACAAAAGTGAAAATTTACACGAACAACTTTTGAAGTGAAAATGTGACAGGAGGTCAAGTTTTGTTTTTTGATGTTAACTGAATCCATATTATATTCTTCTTTTGAAAAATGTTATATTGGAGAAATTAATGATCATCATAATCCCCAGCTTTATCCTGCAAATATTTGGTCTAATTTCTGTTATTTCTCCAAATATGTTTCTTCAAATGGGGAATGGAAATTGAAAGTATGACATGTTATATATTATTTGAAAACTGAGATCATGGAATTTAAAAAAGGCTACAAAAATTATACTTTTGAAGCATTATTGAATACTGCTAAAATACATGGCTAAAATCAAATCAAAAGTGAAAAAATAATCTGTTATGACTGTAGCCAGAAAACAAATTTTAAAAAGTGGCAAATATTAAATGCCAAAATTTATGTGCTATTATCTTACAAAATTATAAGTCTGATTTGATATTTGATCTATCAAAATATTCAAAATCAATACTTAAACTAGCATTCATCAAAAATTGACTGTATTTTTCTTATATGGATCCTCTTATACAGTGTTTAACACTAAATACAACTATGTTTGGCAGAAAATATTGACAAGATTAAGCAATTTAAAATTATTTTTATATCTATAGATATATCAAAATTGTTTTTATTTTAAATCGGATACTACTCACCATTCCACTAAATGATGCTACATATAAAAGAACTAGCGAACAAATTGCTATGATAGAGCTCAGACTCCGACTTTGTATGATGGTATGAGAAACCGCAGCACACAAAACTGGCGAACACTGTAAGAATTGAACAACAAATGATTTGAAACATTTTATGGTTATTCAGGCCCCTAGCTGGGGGGCTTTTCAGTCAAAGCCCCCCAAAAGTCCACAAAAATTCCCTAAATGTCCACCCCAAAACACCTATAAAGCACCAAAACCAAAACACGTAAATGTAGGTCGTTTCTTAATAAAATACTACACAAAATGCTTGGAAACTTTTTTTCTTGGCCTTATTGCATGAATAAGCCCTGATTTGTCCAGATTCTGTTGAAAATTCAGGAATATTTGGTCTCCTGGCTGAGAATTTTCCTGGGGGGGGGGGGGCTACTTACATTGACGAAAGGTACGGGTATGTGCCGCCCTCAAGACCCCCTTTTCAAGCCTCCTCTTCCGCTCCCCTAGATGCTCTTTTTAACATGACTTCAGTTCTGAAGATCCCATTTTCAAAGAAAATGACCCAAAAATGTGTTTTACTATGTTTTCAAGCTAAATTTGAGCGATTTTCAGCTCAAATAGTCGTATTTTTATTGGAAAAAGGCAGTTCTTGAGACCTGAATTCGGGAAAAAATCAGTTCCATAGACCCTACTTTTGACCAAAAATCCGTACCGCAAGACCCTATGTTGGATATCGCGGATCTCACATACCTACCAACATTTTTAGAGTGACCCCCCCCCCAGGAGAATTTATATCATCCCAAAATTTAACATACAGGGTTCAAGCTTCTTAATCTAAAAGTATAAAAAAGTCAACTTCACTTTTTCAATAGTTCTTCATTTAAATAAATGATCATTAATAAATGAAAACTTCTACTTACTGAGCATTTTTCAGCTAAGACAATATAAAGCGTAAAACCAACTAATAACACAGGCACAACATATGCTGCCACCATTACGACGGACCTGGTCAATGAAAAGTTAAAAGGCACAATGTTAGATGATGAAGATTGGGGCAATCTACACGGTAGCGTAAATCCAGATAAATGGGCATCTCCATAAGTCGCTTTGCAGTAGACTGTGGCTACACGGGCGTCAGATCCGGATCTGCTGTACAGCACTCTGTGTACATGCGTACACATAAAACGGTCTACGGAGATGCGGATCTCAGATCTGGATCTCACAGATGCGCATGAATCTGGATCTGCACTCCGTGTAGATTGCCCCTTTCTCTTTAATGTTTTTTTGATAACCAAAAATGTTTCTTTTGATGAGAGAACAGAAAGCATAGCAAACCATTTTGATGGGGAAAATAATATTAAATTTTGCAGAGTTATACCTTAAATACCGGGTGAGTCAAAAAAACTGCAATAGTTAAATAAAAGCCATATTTTTAGAACAAGAGATACCATGAACATGAAATGTATATATCTAATTAGATCATAGATTTACCTTTAAAATGGTGAAAGAATGGGGAAAATTGATAAAGGCGTCGTAGAGATACACTATTTGAATAGGAAGGCATAAAAACAGCACTGTCCAACTGTCGTGCATATGTTTTATTCAATACGTAGGACACAATTATGACATACTCTTTTCTCTTTGGTTTGGGTACGTTGAAAAGGGCTGTTTGAGCTTGGTGGCCCTGAATATTCAATATTCGGTTGAACGTGGACTGGGACACATGTGGCAGAGAATTTCTTTGCGAGCTCACTTCGGGATCCCTTGCCTGACGAACGCGGTCGACGTTTCTCCTGCCTCTTGCCGTTTGCGGTCTTCAAGATTTCTCTCTATTTAGTTTATGGACTGTTCTTGTTCTTTTGAATTTCGCCTGAATTCATAGATGGTGAATGCACATGCATGGTGCACCCGATTGGGAGAATGCACCCCGGAATCTCCATTTTATTTCTGCATGAGATTTGGTTGTAAAATAAACCTCAGCAATAAGAGCATGTTGCTCGTTTGTGAACTGATCTTGAGGTATTTTAAACAGTGACTGATAAGCTCTCCCTTCTAAGATAGTACCCCAACGTGTCATTTTGCACTTGGAAAGACCACCTAAATTATCTTTTATATGTAAATTAATAGATTAAGAGGAGATTTTCAAGGTAATCGGTTGGTGTTATTATTCAAGAGGTGCATGTACGTCAATATTGGTACTTACTCCTTATGAACTGTCGTTTGATGAGACATGCTGATTTGGACAGAACTGTTTTCATACCATAATATTCAAATAAGGATATCTTCGCAATGCCTTTATCAATTTGCACCATTCTTTCACCTTTTGAAAGCTTTATTCACGATCTACTTAGAAATTAATATTATTTGTTCGAAATTACTTTTTTTCTTACAATATGGCTTTCATCTAATTATGGCAGTTTTTTTGACTCGCGTGGTATAAACTCATCGTATTAAAAAATATAAAATTCCTTGACAATTTAATCTGTTAACAGCCGCCAAGATATTGTTCAGGAAATAAATAAAATTGTTCCTTGGTATTACAAATACTCGCTATTCACTAACTAATAAAATCACAAAGAAATAAGTAGGCATACACATATTATAAAGAAACTGCCTGATACCAAACTTGATGATCTGCTGTCTACCAAAGACACTCTTAAATTTCGCAACAGATAAAATTTGTTTACAAATGGGTAAACCATTTGAAAAACTCTCATGATGCTGCATATTTTGAATAAACATGTGTATGCATGCAGGGCTTATTTGATACAATTGTGCCATTAAATGGCCATATGTGTCAAAATGTGTCATAAGGTAAACGGCTTGTTAGGCACTTCTTCCTTGTTATACAAATTGTACCATGTATTTTGGGGATAACTATGTTTTAGTGTAATATAAATAGCAAATAATTGTCTTACCTTGCCTTAACTTAAATTTTCGGAACCCTTTTCCCAAAGACTAATGTCACCTATGGCAGTTTGTTTGTATTAGATATGTATTTTTAATTGGGCAATGTATGTACACAGCTTTACCAAAGCATTAAAACAGTGCAACAAACGGTACAACCATTTGTTCACAACTACATCATCCGTTGCAAAATTTTGAAAAATTTAGAGTGTACGTTGCATATACATGCCACTTCTTCAGAAATACAATACATGTTACTTGCCTTAAACTTTTGTACCATTGATTTAGACATTTCAACGATAATAAATCAACCAATATTTAGTCCACAACCCACTAAGTTACCATTTTCATGCCTTGAAGGACAGTAATATGCCTTGAGGGTATCATTGTGTCCTTCACAACCCTCAAAGTAGACCACATAGTACTGGATGGGCTAAATATTGGATGATTTATTACCAGTGAAATGTCAAAAGCAGCGGTACAAAAGTTTAAGGCAAGGAACATGTAATGATGTCAGTGACTGCAAGTATTTTAGATACATAACTGACTAGAATAGATAGTTTGTTAACCATAATAATAGATATCTATACCTTATGCCAACCTGCTTAATTAATTAGGGTATAGCTATTTGTGTTTATCCAAAATCTAAGGTTCCAAGTTCATAACTTTTGGATCAATATATATACCTTTAGGATGAACCTTCAAGACACCCTTGTTTTGGGCAAAAACATTTTTGTGGAAACATCAGATATTTGGCAAATTTTGGATGGTAGATGGGAGCGAGATGTACCTCCTAGCGATGAGCCTATGTTAATTATTGCGGATCTAAAGTGAACAGGTATGGAATACTTACGCAGGAAATATAGACAGCTGAGTAAGAGAAATCAGGAACAAAACAAGGAAAGCACACACCATATAAGAACTGAACATGTGGTCTCTCACTTTGGAATACTGTGAAGAAAAAAGACAAGAATTATAGATTAATTAATGCGCATGAATCAATGCACGCTCATTCAATTTTGATGCATCCAATTCACGAGGCCCGTAGGGGCCGAGTGCACTGACAGCAATCAAAATTTACCGCAAGCGCATTGATTTGTCTCATTTTATGAGCAAAATGGAATGCAAATTTTTTAATCTAATTCATTCACGACAGAAACATAATATTGTATCTTTTATAAGGCATTTAATATAACCATCAAAATCCCAAACTTCTCATATGTTCTTATGACTGGATCTGCTTAAAATAAGAATGATTTTGGTTGAATTTATTGGTTTATTGATTGAATGACTGATTGACATACAGTCACGAATACCAAAACACAAATCACACTGTTTTTGTTTACAAATCGGCTTTAACCCTTTGAACCCGACGAGCTGGTATACCGGCTCACGTGTACATGTACCGGATATCCGATGAGCCGGTTTCCGATGAGCCGGTTTACCGGCTTTTAGGTCACGTGTAGTTACAATTTTCAATGGTCTTATTTATATTGAAAGACATCAATGAACCTTTGAACCCATGCTTGATGGGTCATTTTGCTCTATTTACTCAAACAGAGGTGAAAAATTCTTTATATTTTCGTAAATTTGATCACAATTTTCAAAAAATGTGGCTTCGCTCATAGACTACAACATAAATGTTGAATATGTCAGTCGACATAAATAGTATTCTTTTCTGAATGCTAGTTATTGGAACAGTTCAGACTACTGTAAAATGAAACAGTAAAGCAAGGGAAATCAAAATCAAAGTAAGTTTAGGGGTTATATTGTGTTTTTCTCACGCAGTGAGAATGCCTTTGCTTTGATCAATGGCCTCTTCAAGAGCAAATCTCTTTCTATATGTGCACAAGACTTTAGAGATGCATTGGACCTTGAAAGCTGTTAAGAGACTGCTTTGTGTAGATAGTTACCACTAAAATTCATATGGGTATTTACGTGGTGTTGATGAAAACATTGGGACTTTGGTTTTTGGCATGACTATTGTGTTATGACCTTGCAAATAAACTGTTTATTGTA
>JXSR01S045003.1:114847-126752 GCA_000969725.1 Ophiothrix spiculata
ACAATTCCATAAGCATGATAAGAAGCAATGAATAATGGCAAGCATAATTATTGAGCATTTGGTACACAGTGTAATCTTGACCATGACTCCGGGGTAACGTGAGTTTGTCCTTTTTAAGGACTATTCTTGTTTAACTTTCGGGTTGGTCCGGGTCAGCGGTACAGATACATGCGGAATGGCCAAGGTTCAAAGGGTTAAAACCTGGTTCTGTTAATGCAAGAAGGTCGTAAGTGACATTTTTGTCATTTAAGTTAATGCCACAATCGCTATTTTTTAGACCTTAATAATTTTTTTATTAAAAAAGTTGACTTAAAAATATACCATGGCTTAGAATCTTTGTCTTTTCTTTATTTTCAAAATATGTATATAATTCATATCGATTCAAAATGCCACTTAAGACACTGTCATTCCAATATCGTCATGAAAGTGCAAGAAAGTTGTACTTGCAAATAGCTGCCATATGTCATATTCATGTTGCACTTTCATCTCTTAAATCCAAGAAACCTAAATTTGTTTCCTCCATATATCAATGACTCTTAAAATGGTTCTTCAGGAAACACTGTCACCAGAAAAAAGTCCAAGAGCCAATGAACCAAGACTGGAAAAATAGAGTGAATTTATGAAAATGGCAACTATTGTACTTTGCATTTACTTGATGTTATGTGACCCATCATATCGAAAGGTACCTAAAGGGTCCCAAAATTAAAAATTATTTTTCGGTCTCATACATACATACATACATACATACATACAAATAGGCTTTTATAATGCGCCATTTCTAAAAGATCACAGCGCAGCAAAACAAAAATACAATAAAAAATGCAACAAAAATCAAGAAAATAACATGAGAATGGCAACTGAATGAATGAAAAGCAGCAATTAACATTGATTGAACAAGTGATATTTCAGTGCTTTCTTGAAAACAGAAATTGAACCAGATGATCTTATTGAAACTGGTAGTTTGTTCCATTGCTTTGGTGCAGCGAAGACAAATGTTTGGTCGGCAGCAGAAATAAGAGTTTGATTATTAATTCTGAGTTCTGTTAAGCGAGAAATGTCAGATGCTGAACGCAATCCCTCACGCACTCATCTGAAAGATCATATTTTAATCTTTAAAATGACACCTTGCTTTTGGTCATTGTATGTTCCATTGCAAAGTTACATCCAAATTGGTAAACGGCAACAGGCTGATTCAGAAAACTATAGTTCTGAGAAAATCAAGATTAACGTTTCTGTACAGGTAAAACTTGAATGGAGAAAGGATTTTTATCTCGTTTTTTAAAACATTTGTCTTAAGTCTTAGATGTTGGAACCTGATTAATATGATAGAATGCACTTCAAAGGTAACTTTTCTGATGAAATTAGAAATTCGACCTTGGACATGATTTTTGACTATGCTCAGCTTCAATGGCCTGTATATCGTATATCACCTTAAGGTACCTTTCGATATGATGGGTCACATATGTCCAAATCATATTATGCTTTTTTATTATTAATGCATTTTTATTCTCTTCAAGCTCACCACAAAACATCTTATTTCTTGTGGTCTGCAGTTACTATAGCAACGTACCTTTTCTTCTAATTTTGAATCTTTAAATGTAAGCAAGACACGTTTGACATGTTCTGATCGTAGTCTGTCAATACTTCTAGCGTCAATGGCACGACTCAAGAATTCATTGACCTCATCTTCAGGGCTCAGTTTTTCCTGGGATTTGTCTCCGAGACCAAGTCTATTTGATAAGAAAAATCAATTGAAATAGAATCAGAATGGCTGAAATATGAAAGCACAAGCATCAAAAATTCTGAAATAAAAATGTGGTTAGATGTAATGACATAAGATATATCCACAAAGTAAGCTGACTCAAATGAGTGAAATTCAAATGTTATAAATGCTTAAGCTTCATACATTTTAAAGTTGCATATATTATATTGTTTTACAGAAGTAGTTGGGTCGTTCACCTTGTGATTTTTGCTGAAAAAAGTTTTGTTGTTAGTTAAGAAAGTCTGTGTAATTTCAGAATAAATCCTAGAAATAAGTGGAGTTTATGAAGCTCCTGTAAAGGAAAAATAATATTGATTAGAAAATAAAATCAGACAAATCATAACTAATAAAAAGTTATGGCTAAACCATTGGAGAATGATAATGTAAAGAATTGCTTGAGTCTCAATGGATAGTATCCGGGTTTAAGCAGATTAATGAAATCAGCATCACAATTCTTCGGATGATGTAAATAAACATCCAGAGTACAGGGCCAATTGTTTACAAATGCGATCGATCACATGACCGATTTTGTCCGAGGAATTTTAGCAGAGACTTTATAATACAGCCACCTTTAAAAAATAAGCAATACATTATCTGCAGTACTTTTCAGCATGGCCACCTCATCTTTCACATGATTCAAAACAATATGTGTCTGTCCAGCCCGTATGAGCCGTAAATGCCAGAAACTTCATTGCTTTGGCAATTTCATAATATGTGACAGTCCATTTCAAAAGAGCCATAAATGCAGCAAACTTCATTTTGCAATACAGGTGAAAATACATGTCAAGGTCGTAATTTGCAGAAATTGATTTTATGACAGATTCACAATCCTTGTGCTTACTTCAAAACCCCAGCAAAGTTTCATTTCAAGAAAATGATCGAAAAAATGAAATATGTATATTTTGAGGTCAGAAAATATAGAGCTTACTGATCTTTAAACGCGTTTATCTCAGTTATACATATTACTCCCTGACAACATTTGACAGACCATAACTTGACGTCTGGAAATTGAGTGAAGTTCATTGAGGTATCATTTTAATCCACATAACATGGTTTTTGCAAACGTTCCAAAAAGTGAAAATGTCAAGAGGCTGCATTTACGGCTCATTTGGGATGGACGGTCTGATATATTCAGGATATTAAGGGAAAAGACTTTCCACACAATTGAGATCTTCAATATTTGTTCCATGACACTAATAAAACTGAAATTAGATAACATTTCATTAAAACGGTAAAAACCAATTGAAATTTGATCTCAGCTTGGAAACATGAATGTGATGAAAAGTTGCTCAAATCTACACTTGATTGATTACTATCCATATTGTAACACAATTTATAATGTATCAGGCATTTGGGTTCATACGCCTAATGCCTAAAAATTGTTTAAGTTTGTTTGATTGGCGTAACCCGACCGACCCTATTTTTACTGCCGACCCTAAATATTTTTATTTTTTTAGCATGGTAAAAAACCTCCAAATCCCAAATTTGATGGGAATTGATTCATGGGGGACCTGAGATATGGCTTGCAGGACATTCAAAATGACAACCAGGGCAGCAAATTGTGCGGGAGCGGGTAGTACCGCTTGCAGGAAGCAACAGAAGAAATTGAGGAAACTGTGCCTTCATGAGAAAAAATAAATACAAGCTGATTCAGGAAACTTTGAGCTTCAAAAATTTGCTCCTGAGGAAAAAATCATAATTTTATGCCCTGAATTGACAACTAAAACATGTGTTACAAAAAAAGTGAAGATGTTTTTGTATATGTGGCGTATATATGTGAAATATAGACTTTAAAAATTAAAAAAAAAAAAATTCCGACCTACCTTCTTCTATGTTACGCCAATCAAAAAATTATTTTTTTAGGCCTAATCCCATCCAGAATCAATATCGGTGCAGGTATAGGACCCAGTGCCCGATCAATCACGACTTTTTTTGACTTTGTCCACTGCACTTCCTGAGAGGAGACAGAGGTATTGGAAATCTGTCGGCTAGAAAGCTACATGTGACATATTCTGATGAAGATAGCTTCACATACTTCACAATCAATTTCCTGTTGATAAATACATAGATGATCAAATGTGTCATCTTTGGAATGGGTTAAGACCTATAGGAAAAAATGAATTTCCTTCTGTATTCATGCCTTTAAGATATTAAGTGTAGTCTGCTTTATTAGGATTTAAGGATGGCAAAAGTGATCTTTTCTCTCTTAAATATTGAACACAATTCAGTCAAAAAATGTTTTTGATATAAAACAAAAAGATTCATGAAACATGTCAAAGATGTGCTTATTCACAAATTTTAGAATGAGAGGGAAAAAAGAAAATGAAAAAAATATTGTAAAATTTGATTGCCTTGATCAATTTCAACGTACAAGATGAAATGATAAAATCAAAATTGATATCATCTAAAAGTCCCCCAAGCCATCAAAAAATGTATTAGAAACAACGTCCCATAAAAAGATGTGCATTTAGCATTTTCTGTACTTTTGGCATTATCTTCGTCCGTAAACCTTGGTTAACTAAACTGAAAAAAAAAAAAATATTTTTAACATTATACTATTACGATTTTATGCATCTAACATACACCTTTGATGAACTGGTGACATAATCTTCATTAGATAATCTTGATTCACCAAGATCACATAACAATAGCACTGTAAAGAGTAGCCTCCAACACTACACAAACTCTTCAAATTAAAATAAATCTTGACAAACTGAACAAAACATATTTAGACATTGGAGCACAATTAGGCCACAACTATGTGCGGCCGGCTGCAACCTGGGCACAGCCTTAATTTTCCAAGATGGCGACAGTAGGCTTGATTATGCACCTCTAAATAATTTCAAAACTGTAATGAATATTTTACAATAATCTTGAGGTGAACAATTAAACCTATGGTTGCCATTTTGGAAAATTAAAGCTGTGGCCAGGTTGCAGCACACAAAGTTGTGGCCTTAATTGTACGCCTTAGAAGCTTTGAATGCATCTAATAACGTCTACGGTAAACTGATGGCATCATCTTCATCGTCAACTTTAATAAACTTAACTCGAAACATATTAAAACAATTATAGTATAAAGAGTTATGCATCCAACATTACGTCTACGGTGAACTGATAGCGTCATCTTCATCTTCAACTTTAATAAATTTAACTTAAAACATATAAAAACAATAATAGTATAAAGAGTTATGCATCCAACATTACGTCTACGGTAAACTGCTAGTGTCATCTTCATCATCAACTTTAATAAACTTAACTCAAAACATATAAAAACAATAATAGTATAAAGAGTTATGCATCCAACATTACATCTACGGTAAACTGATGGCATCATAAGTCAACCTTAATAAACTTAACTTAAAACATACACTCCTTGTTTGCGCACCCTTTAATACGGGCAAAAACATAATTATTATATCAAACGACCAAGACTGTGAAAAAAATCATGTTTTTTATAGGAGCTTAATGTATCCAATATAAGAAATTTATGTTTCCTATGATATTCGATCTTCCATAACCATAAAAATGACCGATTTCCTGGATCATATACAAATAGACCACAGCCACTTTTTGATATGTCCCTATTTTGTTTATTATTCTATGCTCATTATCACCGTGTAGCCGTAAAGAACAATTTCAGGTAAAAAGTTTCCCAACAAATGTGCAGTTATGTATTTAAACTCTGTTTATTATGTGCAGAAGAAAGTACACAATATGTTTAGCACGCCATATTTTCAAATGCAATAAATGCAACTCTTGTTGAGTTTTTTAGATATATGTATGTAAAATATAAATCCAAAAAAAAAAGGTGCAAATGTTGAACGGTTCTTGGGATATGGCTGGTTAGAGGTTTGGTGCGCAAACACTTTTGACCGGGAGTGTATAAAAACAAAAATAGTATAAGTAGTTATGCATCCAACATTACGTCTACGGTGAACAGATGGCGTCATCTTCATCGTCATCCTTATAAGATAACCTTGACTGATACAATACAATAAAAGAAACCCATCAATACTGAAGCAGGTGCATGTCTGACAGTACATAATGATAACTGTGTTGGCTGTTAGACTTATTCATCATGCTAGTTTTATGCAGAAAATAAGCATCAAGAAGTATTCAAATACTAAGCTTTTATATTAGCAAAGAAATAAGTTTGGTCAAACTTTACCAAAATGCAGTATTCAGTTTGTAAAAGGTAAGTGCCCCCAAAACCAAATAAAAAGATACAAAGAGCTAGGACCTGGCATACATATAAATATACAATGCTGTAGAACTAAGCAGGCTAGATTGTCATCAAACATATTCTACCCACTGCAAGTTATACGTATTATACTAGGGATATGTTTACTTTCCGCTCAGGTACAGAATGGCATAAAATAATGTCAAATCAAGTGCCCATCCACCTTATATCTAATATTTTGATAACAAACCCCCTTAAACTGCACATGCTCTATATTGCTATAACTAATAGAAAGAGAAATGGTCCTTACTTGGCAGCAGCTGCTTTAGTCAATTTAGGGATACTGAAATAAATCAAATGTCGGTCTTTATTTGCACTTGTCTCCTTTACTCCAATGACACAAATCATTTGCATAACTACCTATATAACTATATATAGCACAACTTGGTCACTTCTAATCCCCTGCCAAACTACCAGTGACATTTCTGATTGGTTAGGGCCAAATCATAGTTGGCCTCCAAACAAAATTTTTCCTACCAACATTTGGTTGTGACGTCACCAAATATTTGCCATCAAATTTAAACTATGAACGGGTAACAAACATTTGGTGCAATGTATATGGCAATTCAATAACATGTGCAATCTAGTTTTATTTGGTCTCAACTGGGTGTTGAAGTTATTTTATTTGGAGTCACTCGTCATTTTGACGTCACAACCAAATGTTTGGTAGCGAAAATTTTGTTTGGAGGCCGACTATGGTTTCGGCCTTACTCCAATGACACAAATCATTTGCATAACTACCTATATAACTAATGCACAACTTGCTCACTTCTAATCCCCTGCAAAACTTCAGACAACAAATCTGATTGGTTAATGACATGAAACACTCACTTGTTTAGCCAATATCCTTAAGGCTATTAAAAGAACTACACCTAAATTTCAACCATTAGTTCCAGATATAATAGACTAATGAAATAGACATGCAGAAATTTTAAATACACATAAGCACAGGTCCATAGCCAAAGAGGGAAGCAAAAAAACACTACACAATCATTATGGGAAACACAACTTGGAATAATGCTTGATTGACAAATAAAAAGACAAATCAAAACATACAAATAACAATATCAAAGTCACTTTTATAGATCTGCAAAAACAGATCAGATTCAAAATATAAAAACAGTTGAAGTTTGAATGCTACTCAAGAGTTTGCTTTATATGATAAGGACCAACAAGCTACAAAATGGTCCCAGCCAGTCAAAAGAATTGCAAAGATTTGATAAAAAAAAGGCCTCCAAATGGTAAAATAACAGATCATAATTCTTTGGGGTTTCATTCTATTAGACAAACCAAACATACGACTAAACCAGACGCTTCTAAATGAATGATGAATGCCATTTACCTTTAGGTAACGATTTACACAAGACAAGCTAGCATGAATCCAGGGAGCTTGTTGATAAATCCAACAACCAAAGCAAGTCAAAATCTTGTCCATTATTCATGAGCAAACAGATCTTCTTGTCATTTGTGAGAACACTCATCACCATTGACTGGCTCAAAACTCTATTTTGTATTCTTATTGACAAAGTGAAATTGTGGGGTAAGTGTTATCATATCAAATATTTAGTAAAGCGTTCTCTTAAGCTTTAAATTGAGCACACTTGACTTTCTTCATCTAATCCTCTTCAAAACATAAAAGCATCTGTCAAAATAGGTTTGTATCACTTTCAAAAATAAAGAATTTGCTTACTTTCTTAGCCCGGCATAGTTTCTTACATACTTATTTACCAAGATAGTTTTCAAAAGATTTTACATGGTGATCTTGGACAAGTGTATCAAGATTAATAGTAGGCCTACACTACATGTTGTTTTCTTGACCATCTACTGCTGATAGCAAGAAACAGTATTTGAAGAGGTTGAGTACAACTAAAAAGGGGAGAATATGCTGGTGAAAAGATCCTCTGCTTCTAAAAGCAGACAAATACTGGCAAATGTTATTATCTTCAGGCTCAACATTTAACTCAATTTGACTTCAATAGAAAATGCTGATACATACTTGTCAAACAATTCTTTCCTACAATATTCAAACAAAAGTGCAACTTTTATATGAAATCATTTACACAATCAAACATCACAATTCTCCTTTCATGTTCCGAGTACAATCACCTCATTTTCTGACAAGGAAAAATTCCCGTCCATACCTCTCTATGCCCAATACAGGATAACAGTTCTTAAGGATATTACACTGAAATACAATGACTTCCTTGGTGGACAGGCACACTTGAGTGAAACAGGTGCTCCCCCAGAAGGGATGCTGAGGTGTACTGGTGTGGGATGCTTACACAATATGCTAGCAAAAGAACTTGGAAATATGGATAAGCATTTTCGGTGTACTTCTCAGTAAAGGAGGTTATCAAAGGTAATTGCTAAACTGTGGGGTACTGATGAGTCTTTTACAGCATTTTACCATGTTGGCTTATAGGGGCTGAACTGTTGTTTAGTATACTATTTTTGTATATCATGAATGATCTATGCTATCTACTGAAGATATCACTTTTCACATAATCAAGATTTGATACATTGAAAAGCCCCAAAATGGCACCAAACCTTGTCCTTAATTCCTTTAAGGAAGCTTCAAAAACCTAACATACACTCAAACCAGACGCTTCTGAATGAATGATGAATGCCATTTACCTTTAGGTAACGATTTACACAAGACAAGCTAGCATGAATCCAGGGAGCTTGTTGACAACCAAAGCAAGTCAAAATATTGTCCATTATTCATGAGCAAACAGATCTTTTTGTCATTTGTGAGAACACTCATCACCATTGACAGGCTCAAAACTCTATTTTGTGTTCTTATTGACAAAGTTAAATTGTGCGGTAAGTGTTATCATATCAAATATTTAGTAAAGCGTTCTCTTCAGCTTTAAATTGATTGATCACACTTGACTTTCTTCATGTAATCCTCTTGAAAACATAAAAGCGACTGTAACAATAGGTTTGCATCACTTTCAAAAATAAAGAATTTGCTTACTTTCATAGACCCGGCACAGTGTCTTACATACTTATTTACTAAGATAGTTTTCAAAAGGTTTTACACGGTGATCATAGAAATCTTGGACAAGTCTATCAAGATTGGTAGGCCTACACTACATGTTGTTTTCTTGGCTATCTACTGCTGATAGCAAGAAACAGTATTTGAAGAAAAGGGGAGAATATGCTGGTGAAAAGATTCTCTACTTCTAAAAGCAGACAAATACTGGCAAATGTTATTTTCTTCAGGCTCAACATTTACCCTTTTGACTTCAATAGAAAATGCTGATACGTACTCTTCAAATAATTCTTTCCTACAATATTCAAACAAGTGCAACTGTTATATAAAATCATTTACACAATCGAACATCACAAATCTGCTTTAATGTTCCAAGTACAATCACCTCGTTTTCTGACACGGGAAATTCCCAGCCATACCTCTCTATGCCCAATACAGGATAACAGTTCTTAAGGATATTACACGGAAATACAATCAGTTCCTTGGTAGACGGACAGGCACACTTGAGTGAAACAGGTGCTCCCCCAGAAGGGATGCTGAGGAGTGCTGGTGTGGGATGCTTACACAATATGCTAGCAAAAGAACTTGGGAATATGGATGAGCATTTTCGGTGTACTTCTCGGTAAAGGAGGTTATCAAAGGTAATTGCTATACTGTGGGGTACTGATGAGTCCTTTACAACATTTTATCATATTGGCTAATAGGGGCTGAACTTTATTGTTTAGTATACTATTCTTGTATATAATGAATGATCTTTGCTTTCAACAACTCACCGTATCTTCTTATACGGGAGCGCGCTGTTGTTGATTGCCGATGAACAACTCTGTAGCGTGTTTGAATACCTAAATCTACTGAAGATATCCCTTTTCACATATCAAGGATTATCACTACATAAAATATTACATACTCAAAAAGAGTTTCTTATTTTTTGAAATAGATCAAAATACAGGGCAAATGCCTGTGAAATATCTAATGATTCTTTTAAGAATTCTTTTTAGTAGTTAAAACTACTAAAAGCAGGCAAAATCTGGTTAAAAACATTTTTTCAGGCTCAGCCTAATTAAATATTTTTTTCTGAAATTTTGTCTATCAGCGGGCTTCATCATGAAACACTGATATTTTCCCTTGGGCATTTATATTTGTTATCAAAAAATGACTATATCTGTACTTGCTAATTATAGCAAGCAGTCATCCTTAAAAAGAAGGACTTGGGAATAAGGATTAGTGTTTGTGGTGTATTACTCTGTAAAGGAGGATTACTATACTATGAGTCCTTATCATATTGGCTATTAAAGAACACTTGGCAAAAATGTAAAAAATACAACCTTTGTTGTTTGATTTAACTTTAGTATATCATTCGTGATCTTTGCTATCTACTGAAGATGTCACTTTTCACATATCAACTTTCTTCACTTGCTCAACCTAATTTTTTTAATTCTAAAATACCATCTACTTTTTAGTTCATCAGGAAACACTGATATTCTCCCCTGGGCATTTATATTTGTTTTCAAAAATTGATGATTTCTGCATTAATTAAAACAGGCACTCATCCTTAAAAAAAATTGTTAACTTTTTTTGATATAGAAACCTTCAAAGTTTGAAGTAATATAACTGGCAGTAATTAATTGTTTTAGACAGATTTTCTTTCTCTTCTGTTAGCATCTCAAGAGAGCGTTCGATTTAATCTAATTTGGATATAAACCAAATTTTCAATGTTACCAATAATAGCAAAGCAGAGAGATGAAATTGAATTATTCTGAAACTATTAATAGCTCTGATAACTTTATGGATACTATTTTTTTGGTAAAATATGAAATGTTATAACAGGGTAGTGTTATTATGCACTTTCCTTCGTTATTAAAAACGTTGGCAATGAATAAATGGCATGCTGTTTAATCCAATTTGATACATGCCAGGGGTGTCGTAGGGGTGATTTTTATTCAATATTTGGATATTTTGTTTTGTCAGTAAATAGGAAAAGACAATGTGATCTACAAATTATATCAGTTACAGATTGAACAGAAGTATCTGCAATATGATAAGATGTTATAAAGGACTCAAGTACCCAATATATAAGGATAAATTAGACTATAATTTACTCCACTATTAAATAAGCCAGGGCTTTTGTTTAGGTAATAGTTTTATTGGCCATTAATGACCCCGTAATCGATCAACCAGTTTAGATTCAACGCATAGCCGCGTGGTCCATCATTCAGATCCGAGCTTCCATTCCGCACACATCGATTTTTTCTCGGTTGTAGAAGGAAACGGAACGTGGAAAATTTGCAATTGCTAACGTGGGGGCATTTCTGCTGAGGTAACTATTAGTTATAACATTTTAAGCTTGTTTAATTCGTTACCAGTCAATTTCAGGCAGGTTCGTTCTTTGTGTTACATTGGTTTTGTAATTTGTCGAGGTTCTTAAATAAATAAATTAAAAAAAAAAAATAATAATAATAATAATCTGGCACACCTAACCTGATTTCGCGAAGTTTTTTGTTTGTTTGTTGGCATCCTCACGAGGAATGGGGTCTAAATTTAATAAATTCTGTGCATCGTCTTTTATTTTAGCAGGCAACATTTTCAGCCAGCCTTCTGAGGCGTGATTTCCTGGTTCCGTTTCTTTGTTTTCAAGTTTCGCGGTCACTAGGCCTAGTTCATAAGAAGGTGATCGGGTGTAGGGGACGATCCGTTAAAATTTTTTCCATGGTTTGTTAAAAGGAGGCATGTAAAGTGTGTTATGTTATTCTGGACAATAGTATGAAAAATATGCATTTTTATTAACATTTAGGTGTTGAAATGTACACAAAGGATAAAAAGGGTAAAGGAAGCTATTGGTTAATATCAGGTCTCCTCCCTGCCGCGTTTGTTTCTGTGCAAGAAGACACTTTAGAATAAATTTAAACAT
>JXSR01S045007.1:0-12578 GCA_000969725.1 Ophiothrix spiculata
TTTATGGAAGATTAAGCCCTGGTTCTTTTGTTTTCACAAAATATGGTCCATTTAAGTTTAAAAACAATATGAGACAAGCCTAAATAATGTTCTTGAATTTTCACCACTTTTCACCAAGTTTTGGTATATGTTGAACTAGCCAGAGCCATATACCATATATCCAGAACACGCAGGCAGTCGGATTAAATGATGAAGCAAGGGTATGAGTTACAATAGAGTAATTCAACAGAACGGTAAGCTATGTGAAGGTAGGGAAATGGCAGTTATTGCGTGGACCTTGACTTACAGGTAGTATTGGAACAGTTTGCCAAGAAGTGCATGAGTAGTTGCTTGCAACATAGGTCATTTGAATGGTACAGATATAAAGGCTCCATCACACATATCCACCATATGGATAACGTATGAAACATACTTATTACGGACACAACTGTAAGGATAACGTATTGAACATACTTCTAACGAATATATAAAACAAAACAATAGTGGGATTATGTGCGTTTATGCATACGTTTTGCTCTATACGGTGATGTGTGACAAGAGCCCAAGATAATGTACATGGGGTGTATATTCAGGAACCTATATGTGTAATCATTGAATATTTGGTATAGTACATGACATGCCATGTATTCGTACATGATTTTTCCATCCTACAGGAATTGGGTATTAATGTTACATGTACATTCATTGAAAGACTGAAATTGATGCAATTGCATACATCTGTATTTGATTATCGAGTTGAGGGGCAGGATTACAATTAATTTACAAGCCAGAAAGTAGTGTCAGTGGTAGACCCTAATTCTATTTGTCAAAATTCCTAACCAATTCCAGGATGTCAGTATTGTTGTGGTGCAAATATATTACTTCATGTGGAGGTTTGTCGGACTTCATGACCCCTGAAATGTTTGTGATGTTTTTGTGTATGAGTTCACAAAGTAGACCACTGCTTGCAGTATGATTGGTATTTTCCCATTTCCTAGATCTGATATTTTTGTTTAAAGGGTACATGTGTTTGAATGAATGTGTTACGGAATTAGATCATTTGTTAGGCGTTCATCTAGCAGTGGACAAAAAGGTAAATCACTCGGGAGTGTATACATGTGTAAAAAATAGAATAGAACAAGTTGTAACAGAAAATCAAGCAAATTCAGGTGACTTTTTTAGCCTTGGTGAAAATAACAAACTTGTCCAGTATTATCAAAAGTTGAGTGTACGTTGGTTGGTCATGACTGTAGGTAGCGTCATTATATCCGAGGTCTAGTCCTGCAAGGAAGTGGCAATTACTTGTATGCTGAGGTAGAGGATGCTATAGATTTCTTGTAGGCAATGGGTTGGGGTACACATGCTGTAAGACCTGTCAGTGTTCACCTGCAGTGAACTTTGGTTGGTTGTGGCATGTTTTTGTCACCAATTTATTTGGGATTTCAAATGTGGCATTTTTCCAATCTACATGTATCAGGGATTGCGGAAAGAAGTTTATTCATTAAACACACGCATGGACAGTGATGTATTGCACTTTTGTGGCTAGTTTTAATTTTTGGACATATTCATCAATCTATTTTGTATGTCTTGTATTGCTATGTTTTTCTTTTGATTGGTATTTTTTTAGAGTGATAGGGTACGGGTAATTGCTGATCCTGTAAATAATAAAATTTAAAAAGTTTAAAAGATTTGAGTTGGTTAGTAATCTTATAAACTAAAAGCAAGTATGATTTAGTAGAATGACTGTTTAATTGCACTTGAATCCCTGTAGAATTGTGTGTGGTTTATACTCAGAAATGAGTATAAGTTTTGTGCAAATTTCCAAATTACCCATCAGTCAAAGCAAATTACCTTGGTTTTCCTTTTGATCAAAAATTGTGCATTATTACTTAGGTCAAGCTGACCTCTTGTAGCTGTGGCATTGCCGAAAAACCGACAATCCACGGCTTAGGGTAGAACTACAGTGATTAAGAATGGTGTGCATTGTTATAAACCTGTTATGGGTTAACCATGCTAGCCTCAAGCTTCACAATCAAGTTCATGCCTGTTCATTTCCTTTTTCCCTAGGTTAAACCTGATGTTCTCTCCCAACTTGGGTGTGAATTTGTGAAATGCAAAAAAAAAAAGTTGAAAAAATCAGTCATAACGCTGATACGATTGCCTGTAAGGGATGGCCTGACATTATAATACACACCCTTGTGTAGTTAGTCATTTCACTTGCTGGCTGGTGCTCAGTTTTGTGGCCTTTGCATGCCCTGTGTACCTGAATTATAATGCTGAAGTTCCAATACTTACAAAGTTTCAAGTCTGTCAACAACAAGCAATGTTAAGTTCCAATTTTGGCTTTGTTGCCATTTTCATTTTTAGTGAACTTGGTAATTTAGAATTTCATGGTATTTTGTGTATCATGATCTTAAAAAATCTTTTGTTTCATTTACTCTAGAAGGACATTTGAAGAAATTAACACATTTACAATTAAAAGATTAGGTAATTTGAGTTAGTATGAAAGAATCGTGGCAATAATTGGTTAAATTTTTTTGTCAATTATTGTTATCGTGCCTTGAACTCCCGCCACTGTTCAGCGTGAAAAGAAAAGATTTGTTTTGTGGATACATAAAAAAGTTGACAAAAGAAACAGGAAACACACTCTGGGGCACTTACCGTGTGGGTCACTGAGTGCTTTCAAACTTCAACTTTATTCTTGGGCTTTATCAGGGGGAGGGGGGTGCACTGTATTTACTGTGCTGTATGAGGCTTTTAAAAAACAGTTTGAGAGGATTGGATTGAATTGTACATAAATTGGGGATAGAGTGATATGAAAATCAAGATTTTGTGGCAAAATTTTTATGTAAAGTTCACTGGGTAACTCGTTATACTTTGGTACATAAATGGATTCTGCACCAGCCTCATGGTTTTTACTTTGGATAAATTTGTTTATTATTCAATATAATTCATGTCCAAGGTTCCCACTTTGAAGCCCTGGTGCAATTAATTTTACAGGTTTTGCTTTAATTGGACATGTTAAAAGTTCAAATTATTTATGTTGAAAAACTATTCAAAAATGAACTCCATAATAATTGTAAATTTTGACTACACATATGTATTATAGAAAAGTCAGTGGGAATTCTTTGGTACACCCCCTTGATCATTTTGATGACTGCTATTTAAAACTCACAGGTGGGTAAAAAAGACTGGCTCTCTTTGCGTACAATAGATCGGTGCCTCGCTATAAAGGTTGAGGTCTTTTCATGTGGAAAAACAGAACTACGTAATAATGGGTCTTGGTTTAAGACTTGGGCTTGTATCCCAGCTTAACAAGGGTGTTGACCTGACTTTAAGAAAATGACCTAACCTTTTTGTATGTTCTAGCAGCGGTGCATGATTAGGGTTGACACAGAGAACAATATTTTCCCATTTTTTTTGTACTTGAAATGTTTACCAAAATCAAGGCTCATGGCTCCATTTTAGGGTTGGGTTTCTTGGCATGTACATGTGTGGGTTCATGATTCAATGTGAAACAAATTGTTCAGTTGTTAACAAGTAGGAAGGTATGGCAGAGTTAAGTATTTGACAGAAATGTGTGAAGTTGGTTACGCCATGCCAAATTAAACATCCATTACATGCATGTATCTCCAAGTGTGATTTTGCATGGACTGGTCGGGTTGCTGTAGTCTGTAGACAGTCCATGTTTGCTGGTGTTTATTTTTGCACCAATCTGGGTAGCAGAGAGCTCTGTCAGTACCAAAATTTTAAGAATGTGATCAAGTGGTGATTGTAGGTCAAAGGGTCCTCAGAACCACTTCAGATTTGTGTGTATTTATCTATGCATGGTAAACCATGCAGAGATATTGTTTTACTAACGGATGTTCTTCTCTTCCTTCTTCTCCATAAGACGCTTCATATTGTCACCTCTAGCCCAAAAACTACAAATGCCACAAGGACCAAAATTGGTACAAAGTTGGCCCATGACTAGAGGTAGTGCCTTTTGGTAGTCTTGGGCCCAGGGGCCCTAGGCTTTGGGGCCCAGGGGCCCAAATGTATATTTATAATGTCACCTCTAGCTCAAAAACTACAAATGCCCCCAAAACCAAAATTGGCACAAAGGTGGACCATGACTAGATGTAGTGCCTTTTGGTAGTCTTGGGCCCATGGCCATATTTAAAATGTCACCTCTAGCTCAAAAACTACAAATGCCACAAGGACCAAAATTGGTACAAAGGTGGCCCAGGACTAGATGTAGTGCCTTTTTGGTAGTCTTGGGCCCAGGGGCTCTAGGCTTTGGGCCCCAGGGGCCCAAATGTATATTTATAATGTCACCTCTAGCTCAAAAACTACAAATGCCCCAAGAACTAAAATTGGCACAAAGGTGTCCCATGACAAGTGGTAGTGCATTTTGGTAATCTTAGGTCCAGGGGCCCAAGGCATTGGGTCCTAGGGGCCCAAATTTTATTCATAAAATCACCTCTAGCAACCTAACTATAAACCTTACAAGGACAAAAATTGGTACACGTGTGGCCAATGACTAGAGGTAGTGCCTATTGGTAGTGTTAGGCCCAAGGGCGCAAGGCCTTGGGGCCCAAGGGGCCCAAAAGTATATGTATAGAATCACCTCTAGCGACCAAACTTTAAAAGGTATAAGGACACACGTGGGCCATGACTAGAGTTAGTGACTTTTGTAGATCCAGGGACCCATGGTGTTGGGGCCCCGGGGCCCATATTTGTATGTATAGAATCACCTCTAGCGAACAAAGAATATAAAGTCACTTAAATTGCTCACTACAGTAGCCCCAAGGATGCATTATGGATACCTTGTAGCTCCTTAATGGGATTGTCTTGGCCCTAAAAGGGCCTTTTGTGTCCCTTGTGGCCAGCACATGCATAGATGTTCTGGAGTTGTCTAGTGTTAAGTCCTTTTGCTGGTTCAACATATGACATGGTTTCAGATTTGACTTAAAATAAAGAAGCTTCAAATAAAGAATGGCATATGTTTTTGGGCTAAAATTTTATGTAGAATTCAAATATGAACTCAAAAATGCAAAATCTTGAACTTGAAATTTTTCCCCATTGACTAATACAGGGCCGATATTGCCCAAAAATGGACAAATTTGAAAAATCCTGATACGCAAATGAACACAATATCTACTTGTACTTTGAGGCCACCAAACCTTTTTTATACACAAATAACAAGTCTTTATAATGTCAAATATATTGTTCTTTTGCAAATCTGACATCTGATTAGTATACAAATACCAGCCGCGGCTCGCATTATTGCGCAATAGCTCTTACGTTAAACGTTCGTGATTTTGTGTAAATTAAGTATTTGCTCCTTTGAAAAAAAAATAATTTCTCAAAAATTATGCAATTTGACCCAAGTTTGATACCATATCCCTGTAGAAATATATCTTGGCTATAATCGATCAGTTTTTCAAGAGTGTCGCTTTTTTCGTTTTTTTCTCGCGGATTCTCGAAACGCTAAATTTTGAGTAAATTTTTAATACCGCAAATTGAAAAAAAAATAATTTCTCACATTTTAGAAAGGATAACAACAACTTAATACCATACATATGTGGAAACTTGCTCTGTGCATAATTGATTAAATTTTCAGAGCTATAGCTTTTTTTGTTTTCTTGTACTCTCAATTTTACTAAACGACGATTATTTTTTCACGCAATGGAAAATGTAAGGGGTAGGGGAAACATTTTTGTAGTTTTTAAATTTTTATTGTACTTCAAATGAAAAAAGTTTGATATCAAAATAAAGCTTATTAAATTCTGCATAAAATGACAGGTAAATCATTGCTGTAGACCCTTGCTATCTAGAGATATGGTTGTGCATTTTTGCACGTCAATTGTCACGAGACATGTCAAACTTGAATGATTCTGGAACGCAAATTATGAAATAAATTACAAAACAAATGATTGAATCCATTAGTTACTATCCTTAACTGATATATTAACATTATAAAGGGTCATATCTATGTATAATATAGACACTGTAAGTGTACAAAGTTGGCAGGTTAAAATTTTTGTCACCCAAAAAGTGTGTTTTTTAGGCAAAATCGGCCAAAAATCCAAATTTTGCAGCAAAACGGTGTATGATACAGGATTTTTGATTAAAAAATCATAAACTACACTCACTTTTACCTTAGAAATGACATCTTAGACCTTCAATATGGTTTATTTTACCAAGATATTAATTTTTTCACACTTTGGCAGTGAAACCTAAGTCAAATCTGAAACCATGTCATATAAATCTTTAGGAACCTGGTATTATAAAATCAAGAACATTGTCACTGGTTGGTTTATAGGGCCTAAATAAACATAACATTTCCTACTAAAATAAAAAATACAAGTACTCTATTTTATGAAGGTATAAGTTGCATTTTATTATTACAACTTCTGTTCAAACATAGGAGTAGCCATCAAATACAAGTTAAACTTGCAATTTTTTTGATAGGAAAAAGAGATAATACTGTGTGTCCCAGAAAGAAGTTATCAAAATTTCACTTTGGCATCCATGTTCAAAAACCAAATCAAACAAGACAGTGTTGTGTGACAACAATTTGTGACATCCATACTTATTTTGTTACATAAATGAAGAAAATTCATGCACTAGTTTTGTAGAAGTGGGCATTTGAAGCTTACGAGGAGTTTGGGCACTTTTCCCAGTTTGGAAAGTTTTAAAAATCTTGTAGAATTATGTAATCAAGGATGTCATCCTATTTCTGTTTTGTTTAGCATGTTGCTTCTCCTTGATGATGCCTCGGAGTCTTGATAAAGGGTAGCAGAATGTTAACTCTGCTTCTAGTACTTAGACACTTGAATGATCTGTAACATAATTGTGACACGATCAAGGGAAATGAGTCACTTGTTGGTAATTTACAGCTTTCATTTTTTATGACAACCTAATTGTGTATTATAAATTCTAAATTTTGATGTGGCATTTTGATACAAACCCCAATTGCTCATCTGGTTCCAGAGATATGTCAATTCTGTAACCTTAAAAAACAATGAAAAACATAAGAATCTTCTGCCTTTATTGCTCTGTATCGTAAAATCAATGTTTCCAACATCCGACTCATTCTTGTTGATCATGTCACAATTGGTGAACAACTTTTCCACTCACACCCCACTACACTTTTGGGGGAACCACCAGGAAACATGTGTTTTCCCAAAAAAACTTCCTACCCCAGGCCCTCTGGAAATCTACTGATGCACCCCTAATATGTTTTATAAATTGAAAGGACGTTGTAATGAAGTGGAACATTTTTTTTAGTCCTAAAATATGCAAGTTTTTTTGTTGATAACACATTTTAAATGATGTCAATTTGTGGCATGGCAAAAATGCAGAATTTGATACTTTCAAATGCAGAAAACTTGTCAGCCTAAAATAGGGGCCTGAAAAGACAATTTGGGGTCCAGAAGTCTTTTTATAATGGTGAAATGTAATCCGAAGAGGTCCGAATTATAATCATTTAATACCCGTAATGCTAACCTTTCTTTTTTAAGTTTATGTGTATTGTGAAAATCTATTTTTGGTCTGAGCTGAAGAGGTCTTCAAATTTATTCTGTGTCTAAAGTAGCTCTGCTGTATTGTATATGGTCCAAGTTCTGTTTGCTCCTTATCCAGGCTAACATGTAGAACTGAGTCACTGTAAAAGATTGCTTTCAAATGCTGGATGGGATGTATGTTCTAGAAAAGGATCACTTAATAATAATATTGTGAAACCAATTTAACAAAGGATGAAACACTTCTTACACTATGAGGTGTCAAGTTTATGAAATTATAGGCCTATTGCTCTAAATTTGTATCTAGAAAAGTCAGAATTTCAAATCATGTAAAATCGGTTTCCACTTTGTTTTGGCACATGCCTATGGGAAAAAAACTCCTGCATTTTACAGACAAAAAATGCTCAGAATGTAAGGCCAAGTCAAATAAATTACATATTTCTCATCTTGAACTTTTTAATATTGGTGAGGGAGAGTCTTATTATTCATTTTCCAAAATTTATTGTTATCTCTGTAAAATTCATATTCAAACAGTTATTTCCAAATTGCTTTGCCTTAAAGCTTGAAGGAAAAGTTCAAAATGTGTTATTAAGGATTGTCAAACATTAATTCTTCAGCATAACAGTTTCAGAACCAAAGTTATGGAACAAATG
Organism: Ophiothrix spiculata; assembly: GCA_000969725.1. Taxonomy (NCBI): domain Eukaryota; kingdom Metazoa; phylum Echinodermata; class Ophiuroidea; order Amphilepidida; family Ophiotrichidae; genus Ophiothrix; species Ophiothrix spiculata. The sequence goes on from JXSR01S045007.1 coordinate 8,141, forward strand.
AGGAAAATAATAAAGATTACTTTTCAAAATCTTCAAAAATCGGGCAGGGTGGGGACGAGTAATTATTTTTTTTGCTTGGCCTAAAGCCCTAATGAATATGATGATAAATTGATTGTAGGATGTTAGGTACAAGACCTTTTTGGGGGAGATGGAAAAGAACCTGTTATTTGTGAAAACCTGTATCAAGCAAGCAATCAAGTTTGCAATTCATTTCCCTAGCTCCTAATGAATAACAGGAATGGCAATTTAATTATGTCAACTCTGTGATTAGCAGGACATAGCTAATTACAGCTGTCAAAGTTGTCATTCCTGTAGACAGCAATGTGGATCACCCTTATCTCCCTGTGATTGACAAGTCATCACCAGTTGATCCTTACGACAAGTTTGTCTAAAACATGTTTGTTTCGATACAAGGCTAGATACTGTAAAACTCAACTTGATTTGAATGATCATTGTTATGAATGCTACTTAATTACTGCATAATTATTAGACGGGGAGGGGAGATTTTCAGTGGTGTAACAGGACAATGGGGTAAACTTATTTTTTCTGGTGCATCTTGGATTTTTCCTGGTACATGTAGTATTTTCTTATTTATGTTGACCCAAAACAAATTTTAAGTCACTTTTAGTAACTGACAAGCTAGGAAAAAAATCGAGGGGGTGCTCACCTGTGTTTTGAGCTGTCATAGCATAAATTTGAAGTTTCCTAGTTTTTGTCCCAATTTTTCCATTCTCACTAGATTTTCAGAATTTAATATCCTTTTCTTTCTCAATTATATTTTTATCTCTCTCAATTCCCAGTGACATGCTGCAAGTGGAGCACTTGCCCCTATCAGTTATGCCACTGATTTTTTTTTGCGGGGGGGGGGGGGGTAATTATTTACACAAAAACGGAACATCACAACTCTGTTTATAATTTTCAAGGTTGATTCTGGAAATTTTTAGTTTCCTTGCATGTGATAAATCAAGGATATAGTGATGGCAAGGTGAAAATTGGGCTTGGCTTTCGATATGAACCTGATGCTTGCCATCAAAATGAATGAATTTACTCAACGAAGAACAGATCAAATGGGCTCATGGTTAAAAGGGTCATTTACTGTGAAGCTGGTATGAACGTGCTTAAAGGATCATTCCCTGATCCGGATTTGATTAAAATCTCACCATTTTGATACTTCTGTTTTATGAGTAGATATTAAATGTGTGCTGGTAAAATCAATTTGATTCTCGTCATTTGTGTTACTAAATATAATCTTGCCAAATAAACTGATTTAGTTTGTTTCTGGTAATGCACTGGAAAAAAAAAAGGATTGTTAGGTAAGATTTTTTTAAAGAAAAAAAAAATTCATATTGAATGTGAGAGTTTTCAACACAATTTTTGGTAATATGTACAAATGAAGTGATTAGCAAATGTTTTAGCCAAGATTTAAACATATTTTGCTTCTTTTTGGTCATGAACTGGAAGCTGTGTTTTTGCTTTTATAAACAAAGAAGATCGAAAAATAAATTGTGGTGAATGCAGTTCTGGAAAATCTGGTAAAATTTTAACACAGACAAATTTTGCAATGGGTTGTTTGTCCAGTCAGGTTTCCTGAAGCAAAAATATTTGGAATTCCGCCGTACTGAGTAATTTATTTTACAAATAAAATGATATAGCGGTATAGCCGTCATAATAGTTTTCATTTGACATTGTAAAATTGCAAAATGAAATAAGAAATGATAAATTTTAAATGCATTTGGCTCGAAGTCTGATCGCTCATCATTGTTGTTGATTTCACCTGTCTGCGTGCATTTATACATCTCCATCACAGTGTGGACTTGTTGTAACATAAGAAATACAGGGATTTCCCCATCACGATACCTTGAATGCATACTAATCATGCCAAGTCTTTCCTCTCTTACACATACTATTGTTGTCGGTTGTGGATGGCATAACTGGTAGCGAACATGTGAACGTGTATGAGACTGTTTTAACTAGATGCATTGACTTGGGTTCTTTATAAATGGAATTTGTGTTTTTGAATTGCCATGCAGAGATTTGCATAATAGCTAGTAGTCTAGTACCGTATTCTTCAGATTAATGACAGCTCCTATTATAGAAGGGTTTTGTTGATATTAAATGTTGTGACAGTGTTCAATTTGCCATTTAAGTTGGATAGGCCTATTATGTCTGACATATTTTTGTTGTGTTTTGAAACAAAATTTCAATGAACATAAAAATCATCATAAGAGGTGAAGGTGATTTTTTTTTCTAGATAATGTAGATATCTCACTACAACAAAACAGATGATCGGTACAGAAGGTCGAAAGGGTGTAGACCTACCGCGATACTGGAAATAACGACTTGGAGACTAATCAAGTAAAAGAGTGGGTCATTGGCATTAATTTAATGTAAAATTTATAATTTAATCTTGTTAAACATTGTAATTTTTAAAAAAGTACCCATTTGTGTCTTTGATCTATCATGTCTAATAGCAGGTCATCTCAAATGGCGACCCACAAGTCAAATCGTCAAATCTGGCCCGCCAACCACTTTCAAATTTGGCCTTTTGATTACTTCTGAAATGTGGAAGTATATTTAGAAAAAGCTTGGATTAAAATGTATTTCTTGAACTGGTATTGGCCCTAAATGACCTGCAAATAACTAATTGAGAACTCCTGATCTATTATAGATCATATGTAAGTTTACTTTAAAATCAAGCGAAATAGAATAGGCGTTATATCAGCAGTTACTGGTTAGAATTATTTTCTAACAGTAGATCGTCCAAGTTTGGATTTCACACAAGTTGTTACTGTATTTAGATCATGTAATGTTTGTAATCATTGGGTTATCAGTGCAGACTCTACACATTTGGCGAGTTGAGCTCTTCGGCATATAGACACTGTACAGGAGCGTGTTGTCAGGGTGGAATCTCATTGAGGTTTTATCGTAGCAAGACATTTTTGAAATTCAGTACTTCCTAGTTTGATAGCATGAAATACTTTATTCTCATGATAATGTTACATTCGCCTGAAAAATTGTCAAGGTGCCACTGCTGTTTCGTCTTGTGTAATTTTGGACAAGTTTAAATTATTTAACAAAAAATTCAGGGAAATATGTTGATTAGAATATGATTACTTTTTCATTTTTAGGAGTTAATATAATAAACTTCATGTTTATATTTTGCTCCATTTAATTTTTTTACTTACGGCTAAGAATGACTGATTCTTTCATGCTACTATTTTCTTGTGTAATATTTTTACAGCCGTATGCAAAATATATTACTCAAAGATGACATCCTGAATTTAAAATTTCTTGCTATTTCAGCTTATTATATGGATAAGAGTAAGAATGGCTAGAGACTTCAGCCCTGTTTCGTGAGATTAACTTAGGCTTTGTTAGAGTAAGGTCTATTTCTGAAGAACTAACAGAGTCATATGGGTAGGGGCAATTCCTGTGTGCCGACCCCCGCCTCCATTAACCAAAACTTTTTCGAACCTGTTTTATATCATTGTCATATTCAAGGAATATGCAAAGTACATGTACATTGCCTATGAACTCCTTGCTGTGAAAGCCGACTGAGCATCCTCCCTCGCGACTGACCTCCTAATTTGTGGAAACATTATTTTTCACGGTTATTGGGCTGCTCAACTGCCGATCAGAGACTTGCTACATGGTATGTAGACTCTGTACGTGATCATGTTTGAATGTACAAGCTGATATAGGTTTTTATATTGACTACCCTAAGGCTTACGGGTTTTATTTCCTCAACCTGCTGGGATGCGAATTGAGCCAAGAAGAGTTGAATTACACAGCTTTCAGTAGCCTGTCTCTTTCAAAGATTTGTTGAGATTCAGAAGTGACTTGTATCTTGTTATCAAACTTACCAAAAAATGAGATTTGGAATTGCGTAAATCTCATTTTCTCCTTGTAACAGGGATAGTTGCTTATTTCATCCGATTGGCATGATTTCCCACCAAAACAAAATCGATAGGCCTATATAACAAAGGTAGAGAGAATAATATAGGCCTATAATAGTCTGAAGCTCACTTCTTGGCCTTTAAATAATTCTTGGGAGCAGTCAAATGTCTATGTACTTGGTGCAAAATTTGGCACCATTGTGCAGATTCTTTTATCAATCAATCACTCAATCAAGTATTTGCATAACATACATACCCCATAAAGGAGTATATTCATACAGGGGACCCATGGCTTTACGTGACTGTCCGACCACGGAGAAAGTAGAGTAAAGTTTCTTGGTCAAGGAAACAAGGAGATGAAAACCGCCCGGCCCAGGGCTCGAACCCACAATCTCTGTATTACTAGACCCGTGGTCTAACTGCTCGGCCACGCTCCCCTCTTATGATTGAGCAGTGTAGTGTTTTTAATACAGAATTCAATATTTGGATACCATTTTACCAATTCATATTACATTCCGAGACAATGAAACTGTTGTATTATA
>JXSR01S045008.1:0-24582 GCA_000969725.1 Ophiothrix spiculata
AAAAGTTGACCTGAGATCATCTGAGGTCATTTTAAGGTCACGGCCTATAATTCATGAACCCTTGACCCTATATGGATTAAATTTGGACCATGGATAGCTCTTGACCCAAATGCAAACCTGTACCCGGGACCTGTACATCATTGACAAACCGCGATGACAGACGACACTAGCGGTCCGGGGACTGTGATGAATTTTTTGTTATTAGTACTCATAAGGCCAGTGTAAAGGAATTGCTTGCCATGGATCTATTATAAGGCAAAATAAAAATTTATTGGACAATTTAAACAAAATTCCATGGTAGGGGTTACATTCACAAACAATGGGGCCCTGTTCTGGATTTCTGTTTAAACTTTCCAATAAATTATTGCTTGTCCTATAGGCAAAGTACAAATTTACAACATAAACAAAAATCCAGGGCAGAATCCTGTACCCTGGATTTCTGTTTAAACTGTCCAATAAATTATTGCTTTGCCTAGTATACCTCTGACATTATGTCTGCACCACAAAGTAAAAACACAGTATGTGCATTTATAAAATGTAACAATACTTCCTTTAATCATGCAATTTTCACTTGAATCCTCTCCCATGCTAGAAAGTTGTATTTATATATGTTTGATATGGTAGATACTGCCTTAAATTATGAAAAAAAATTGATCATCTGCTCATTTATGCAGGATTTCACCAAGGAAAAAGGAAGAAACTTGCAATACACATACTGCATATTTACTTTGTTGGGCAGCAGCTTTCTGTTCTTTGAAAATGAAAAAAATCAAATAAGTACTTTATGAAGAAAGTTGGAATTTCATTTAAAGAACTTATCTTTATCTACTTGTTTAAAATTAGTGTTACCATTTTAAACTTTGCAAATTCAAGATACTGGCATCCAAGCAGTCTAGATTTCAACTATGCAAATGAAAAGTTACCATTCCTTAGAATAGTGAAAAATGTGTTTATCTTTGTGAAAAGTGCTATATAAAACTTGCATTTATTTATATTTTCTATTTTTCATCCTAACAGATTCAGGAGACGGGTATCTCTGCCGATATCTCAGTTCGTCATTGTCATTTTAACTATGCCGATCAAGAGTTTACTTTCTGGGCCCATGTTATCAAGGAATACCAGGCCAAACGCAGGCTTTCAAGACCTCTATTTGGTCAACAGACACCTGTTACTAAATCAGACATTGCTTTAGAACGGTAAGTTGATTCATATTTGACCTAGGGCAGGGGAGGGGGAGGCACTCACATATCATTGTGTAAGCAGGTCTTACCAGAGATTTTTAAATAGACCATTTAATCAATTTTGTGAAATAATGCAATTTTTCTGCAATTTGCTTTGGGTTGCAATTAATTTATTGACCGAAAGTTGTCAAGTCAAAATGACACTTTAAGTAAAAAAAGTTGCAACATATTTTCTGGATGGGAAGAGGCTACAAATATACCCTTATTTAAGATTCTCGATAATCACTATTTGTTTGTAAAATCAACCTACTGTAAACAGGGTTATTTTCGCGACGGTTAATTTTTCACGAAATTCTCGAATCATCATTTAACCCTGAATGTAACACCTTGGGAATATGTTCATTTTATGTGTAGGTCAATGTAGTGAAGCTTGAAAATTCTAATTTAACATGCATGGAAAGGTCACAATTGTCGTGTGTCGTGAGAAATTCTGCTTGCGAAAATATCCCCGTTTACAGTTTTTCCTTTGGTATCAATGTAAACCAGAGCTGCTCTTGCAAGTGATCTTTTGTGTTTTAGACTTGATTGGTCTATCAGTTTAAAAAACATTTCAATAAATTTTAAAGAATTTTAGGAATGATAATCATACATTATAGATTAAACAGATATCAGTCTCTGCTACTTATTCATTAACTTCTGCTGTCTTGTCTAATTAGACTAAGGCACTATAAAAATGCTAGATGGTCTCATGGACTGACAGCATTTTAGTCCAAACCAATCAAATTCTTTTTATTTTAACATTTTATTACATTTATACTTCCAGAGTCAAACCCACCAATTTCATAGAACAATTTTGTCTACCTGTTGATGTGACCTTTGACCTGAATGACCTTTCAAGTCACATGAACTGGCCCAGGATGCCATCCTGTCTAGTAGTCCTTGCTGGTCTGAGGAGTGCAGTACACATCACCACAGATGCAGGTTAGTTATCGTTGTCGTAGAGATTACGTGGTGTCCCAGTTCCTGGCTTACATTTGACTTTGCAGTTGGAATTTATATTGCGATCAGTTTGATTTTGGTTCTCAAAACACAGCTTAATGTAAGTTAGTAACTTGATGGCATATTCCAGTAAGACCATTAAAAGGTATAGTTTATCTCAGAGATGTTGTCTCACTCATTCGCCATTTTTTTCTTTCCAACGTTTGTTGTTAGGGCCTTCTGCATACTGATGCACTTATTTATGCACATATTTGAAGAGCGTGACTTTGACTTAATTGACTTCATATACTCTGCAACTCCTCCAAATTGAGGTTAAACACAGAGGTACTTTGTTGATTTTGATTGTTTACGCTCATGTTGTTGACGAGCGCATTAAGATTGGCGTACACGACAGGATCTGAAATGAAAAACAACTATGAGATATAGTATAGAAACATTTATCATTTAGTAGACTTGAAAACTGTTGTATATTTGGTCAACAACTCTGAAATATTTAGAGCTGCTTGCCTAAGCATATAAACATGCATGACGAGATATTTTCAAAATAGACCCTTGACATGATTTGCCATTGTGAGGAAAACACAGACTTTTTGCCATTATTCAAAACAAGGTTTTGCAGCAAAATACCTTATTTTTTTCATAATCAAGTCAATAACTTTCCATGTTTGTGTTATTACAGATTTTGTATTTGGGTAGATATTGTACACAGTACATAAAGTTGATTCAGAGTGTCTGACGTGGCTGCCGCACGAACAGCACAATGTTAAAATTTAAGAATGCAATCGAAGTCAAAAAATTTTGTGGCAAGCACGACGAACTGATATATCAATTGCCTTGTCATTTAGGTTGCAACAACACATCGATTTAATTTTTTTAGCAACAGACTATCGCGGCAATATGCAAGTGTGTTGTGCTACATCTTGAAAACTCAAAATTGCAAATTTGGAGTCTTTCTCAGCTACCCACACAACTGTGTCAGTTGCTGGTACACAGGTTTTAGTCTTATTTTTACCTATGTAACACAATGGACCCAAGGAATTTAGAGCTGGGAACTTTATTGCAGCCATTTTGTCGTCGCTCATTGATCAGAGTTGTTGTGCCTCTGGAATTGTTCTAAAACATATTAATAGCTAGGCAGATCCCGTAAATGTTTGTGTTTCCAGAAGCGTCAGTTACAACTTGCTCTGAGCTAGTGAACCAATTTTCCACCAATTCTTCTTCAAAGGAATCTCAAGTTTTGGCATGCGTAGTCGTAAAATGTAAAACTTACTATTATAACTCTCCCTTAATGAGCAACACTTGAAGATGGCAGCCATCCCAAATTGCTTATGGTTGTCAAAATTAGTACTGACATCCTTTTATATATTGCTTGAATTGGCCCCAGCTCAAAACAACATAATGACCGCAACAGAAAAAAATTATGATGACTACCACACAAATGATTTTCATTCTTGACCTCAACAAAAGTTTACTAACATTCTTTCAGCTTGCTTTTCATTTTAAATTTTTAACCCACCTTTATCCTTTGGCGCAAATGACTTGACTTTCTCAAAATCCAGACCACCTTACAGAGGGGTATAGAAATAATAAATGAAAGAAAAATGTCTGCAGTGTTCATTCTTGGGTGTTTTATTCTCAAATTGAGTGGTATGTCAGGATCATGCTTAACCAGCTATAAATTAGCATTTTTGAGACAGCAAATTGTCTTTTGTTTATGATATAATTGGAAGGAACCTTATGGTGCCACATTACTGCCTTTGTGTATTGACTGTTATCAAAAAACCCTAGTCCTAAAACTAACCCTAAATCCTAACTCTAACCCTAACTTGACTCTAATTCTATAATTTCTGATTGGACCTATGGTACATTTGATCCAAAAATTCCATGAAAAATAAAATGCAGACTGTAGGGACCTATATTTTCTGGTTGTACTTATAGTACACTTTATCAAAGATGCATTGAAAACCAAAATGCAAAGTGTGGGGCCTATATTTTTGTAAATAAAAAAAACCCCTCATGCTGGTCTGCCCTGCGCTCTGCTGATTTTGCATTTTTAAATGATCCGTAGTGATAAATTTGTAACCAGTTATTAATAGATGTGGTTCTTTAAGGGTTGTCACGCATTAATATAACTTAGTTGAAAGATGAAACTTTGCTTGCATGATGCTGCAGAAGAATTAACCTGTGTTCATTTATAGCTACTGATTGATTTATAAAATTTGCATTTTGTTTTCCTGTTTATTTTACTTTGATTTTATCATTTTAACCATTATTCATCTTGTGTATTACCTTGAAATGGATGCTGATTATATGCAAATATTAATAGTATTGCTCTTTCAGAATCATTACGAGGTTGGCTGAGATTCTGTTGAGAGTCCAAGAATTCATTCTAATGAGAATCAATTCTCAGATTCTCCTAAACTTTTCCAATCTGTATTCAGATTAAATGCAAAAGAATCTCAGTCTGAAATTTTTAGCAATTTTTCTCGGTTCATTTCATATTTCTGACCTCACAATAAAAACACCTCTTATGCAAATTATTGAATAGAGTGTTCATGATAACACCTTTTCACACTTCTTATTTTGGAAATTACCTCCTTGGAAAACAGTTTGTCTAAAATTGGTGGTCCCCACAATCTTAACCCACTTGATGACAAGCTACCAGTTAGGCGCTGTCTCTTCAGGATTTTGTTACCATTAGCTCTCTCTAACCCATAATGTTTTGGAACTTTTTTTAAATTTCTAGTATGAGATATTGTGACATATAGTGGGGTTAGGTTTAAGGTCAATATCCTAAAAATGGTTACACCTAGACTAAAGTTTGTCATATTTAGCCAAGTTTTATTCTACTAGGAAAAATGTTCTAAAAATTTGAAAAATGAATCAAATTCTTAACATTTTAGTGTAAATGTTTAACAAAGACATTGTTTTTCACAAAGTTCTCCAAATAGTCCCATGTCTAACACTTTTGCGCATGCGGACCAATAGAACCATAGACCTACTTAGCATTTCAAAATTTTGAGGAAACATTGTTTTACACCATTATACCAAGTAGTGATCAGCATCCAGTCCATCGTAATACATCCATATTTTTCTTCCCATGGCATGGGCCTACTAACCTTGCATGTTCTTTTATTTTCATATCAATGTTTGACCTTTGACCCTTCCCAGAAGCCTCGGTACTTGGTAAGTTAATTGTTAATATACAGTATATAGAATTAGAATTTTGATTCAATATCATTTATAGTATTGATACTAACAAAACTTGTTTCTTATATTTTTTAAACTATTGATGCAGTGTTCTTATATTATGCCATGCCATGATAATGGATTGAAGTAAAATAAAATATCTCAAGCCATTAGGTGTGTAGAATATCTTGCAAGTTGTTGATACACTCCCGGTCAAAAGTGTTTTCGCACCCTTAAATACGGGCAAAAACGTAATTATTATATCAAACTACCAAGACTGAAAAAATTCATGTTTTTTAATGGTGCTTAATGTATCCAATATAAGAAATTTATGTTTCCTCTGCTATTCGATCTTCCTTAACCATAAAAATGGCAGATTTTGATATGTTCCTATGTTGTTTATTATTCAATGCTCATTATCACCCTGTAGCCGTAAAGAACATTTTCAGGTAAAAAGTTTTCCACAAAATGTGCAGTTATGCATTTAAACTCTGTTTATTATGTGCAGAAGAAAGTACACAATATGTTAAGCACGCCATATTTTCAAATGCGATAAATGCAATTCTTGTTGAGTTTTTTAGATATATGTATGTAAAATGTAAATCCGAAAAAATATGGCGCAAATGATGAACGGTTCTCGAAATATGGCTGGTTAAAGGTTCGGTGCGCAAACACTTTTGACCGGGAGTGTATGTTGAAATTATTGTTACATGGTCGTCGTCCAGGTAAACATTTGAAATATTGTGGGGTATTAATAGCCAAATGATGACAAATGTAAGACAAGTGAAAGAAAATGTGATTCCGTTTATCTCAAGCTTTTAAAATACCAAGTCTGTGACTTTGATTTTCATTTTATGAGAATGCTGTGGCCAATTTTTTTTTCATTACGATGAATAAAAATATAAAGGCAATATTTATTACTGCTCAAAATTGAAAAACAAAACAACAACATTAGAAATATCACATGAAATTGTTAGATTCTTAGAGACGGGGGTAAATATCACTAACATATGAATGATAAATTGACTTTTGAGAAATCAACATCAAAATGTTGATGTCATAAGATACACCCAAGGGCTGAAATTGGCTACCTTTTGCTCTTACTTCTTGCTTAATACACACAAGACAGCTATACTGTATAAGGCCAAAGAAAAAAAAATAGTCTGTCTCGGCTTCCCGCGCGCATAGCTTTTAAAAATCCAAATTTAGCGCATTTCTTTTTTTCAAAGGTTTTTCAGTTTTTTTCATCTTTTTTTCCTACTACAAAAGTTACACTCATATAAACATCTCATAAATTTGACTAGATATCAAGTAAATCAAAAGTTGCACTCATATATAAACATCTCATACATTTGACTAGATATCAAGTAAAATATTATGATGTTTCCCCATTTTTCTGGTCAAAATTTGACTTGTATATAGCATCACATTTGACTCAAATTATATCAAAATTTGACCAAAAAAATAGTCAGATCATGTTTTTCTTGATATCTAGTCAAATTGACAAGACGATTTAGGAGTGTATTGCAGACCACACTGATCACATGATATCAATGCTTTTGTTTAATTTTGGTATTATTTTTAATGCAATTTTAATTATGACCATATTTGAAATCTGAATAATAGGCCTCACATTTCTTTCTTTTTTTCAGGTTCTGCAACACAAAAACCTTTCAGATATATTAGGTAAGTTGGGTATTTTGTTTTCCACAGGCCTTTTGATTGCTTTTTAGCAATATCTGAAAATGTGTTAACCCTAACGCCACCGAACCTCACAAAATCCCATTCCACGAAATCAAGAAAATCGCCTAAGTCCAAATACGTCATAGTCCGGAGTTAGCTATGATCACAGAATCGCTGCCATGGCAGCGCCTGCTCAGTGGCTTGACATAGTGATAATCGGTTTGGGCAGCGAGAGGTCCCGGGTTCGAATCCAGGTGAAAACCCGTGATTTTTTACTTTAAAATTTCCGAGGAGATTTTGTTTTTAAACGAAGAGGTGCTTAAAAGTGTTAGGGTTAATGAATATTCCACTGAAAGCTGCCATTCTTACAGTAATGTGCACATAATGTAACTAGCTGAACTCAAGAAGCATGCATCCAAAATCAAACCTGATCTCAAGAACTGCTGAGGTCCACCCCAGCCTGGTCCCAATTCCACCCCAGCCTGGCAAGAAGTAGTAAGAACAAAGCTTGGTTTACGGCAAATGATTCTCTCTATGCTTAGAAGCCCTGAAACAGTTACAGAGACAAGATTTTTCAAATTTACTAAAATGCATAGTTTGTAGTTTGCAAATTTTTATATAGTAATTGAGTGGAATTTATAGCAGTCAAAATCAAAATAATGTTTGTTATTTTCATGATTATTTGAGGTCAAAGAATCTTTAGGTTACAGAAAAAAGGATCATATTCATATAATTTGTGGTTTTTTTTTGTGCTTGGTTTGATGCAAGTTTTCAATACACAATTCCATACAAAGATATTGAAAAATATTATTTTCATTGCAGAGGTAGTATACAAGGAGAGCAATTATGTTGCCAAATTGGTGATTCTATGCGCATCCCAGGGGGCGCTGTACCAGGCAAACATGTATGGGGGACACCATGTGCAATCAATACTGTTAATATTAAGGTGGGTAGTTTTTATTATATGTGTCAAACACATATCCAGGATTTTGCAGCATATCACAAACTAATAATTTGTCGTGTGAGTGAAAGAAAGTCGTATCTCCAATGGCTGCCCTAAGTTATATTTAATTTATTCCTTGTCATAACAATGTGAAAAATCCCTCAAAATTTTCCTCTCTTATGTCAGTGGTTCTTGAAATGGTTCTTCAGGTGATGGTGTCACCTGAAGAACCATTTCAAGAACCACTGACCCAAGACTGGAGGTCATGCAGTGTGCAATCTAAATCTATGATGTAAGGCAGCTATTGCAGATACGACTTTCTTGCACTAACATGACGAGGAGTGAAGTGCTGACTGAAGATTAGAGAAGCAGTAAGCCGTTTCAAGGAAGTAATAATGAAGCACCCTAGTTAAAATTAAGCACAGTTATTTTCTGCACACCTATTGAAATACTTCAAAGGAAAAATAGGTCATTTTCCAGGAATCTGAACCTCAAAAAACTTTTTATTCCCCAAATGCCTCAATGAAAAAAAAAAATCCGGTGCCACATTTGGATTTATGACTTCATTTTAGCATCATTCTAAAACAGCATAAATGTTTATAGAAAAGTAGGAATGGTATGTGCGTTAGGGATTAATTAAAAATAAATAAACATATATTTACAAAACATAGCTGTATGTCCATGATATGCATATCAATCCCTAAAATTGTTCTCAAATCACTGAGAAGCATTTCTATATGGCTATATCCTATTCATAATTTAACATTTGACATTGTAGTTGATATCATTAAGACAAAATGTTGTATTTAAGCAACACTGAAAAGCGTTATTACATTATTTATTTCGAGGGCTGAGCCCGGGGTTTATCTTTTGATTTATAATTTGATGTTCTTTTCAAATAAATGATGTGACAGAAAAGCAAAATTGAAATTGAGTAAGCTTAATATTTACTCAAGCATTGTCAGACTGTGGTATAACTCCAGGAGGGGTACTTAGTACAGAAGTGATTACAGGGATGTGCCTCCAACTTTGGTAGCAAAATCAGGCTGTCTGGTATGCCAATGGGTCCTTTTTTCTTTGCAAAATTTGGTATTTTGATGAGTCGGGTTTTTCAAAATTTTCTGAAATTTGCACCAAAATGGTGCAAAATTCACAGAAAGTTTTAATTTTTATACATATTTGACTCAAAATTTGGGCACTTGGTATATGGATGGGTCCCTTTTTCTTGAAGTTGGTATATACATGGGTTGTACTTTACATTTCTCAGCGGCACACTCCTACCAAAACCAAATTTGAGTACCTTCCCCGGGGGTATAACATTTAGAACATTTTAGTATAAATGCAAAATGAATCAATATGATAAAATAACAAGCATACTATATTTCAAACAAACAGGTTAATATAACACCAATGCTGCTAGAGGTTGAGGGCGCTGTGCAATCGTTACAACTGGAAAGCTCACAAGAGCTCCATCAAGTTATACAACACTGCATAAAGACATTAGTTGGAATTAGCAGCAGTAAGGCTGACGGTAAAAAGAAACCACGGATGAGACCGGTTAAAGCCAGTATTAGTAGGCCTAGTAGGCGATACCAGGTGCTGATCCGATTGGAGGATATAGATGCTTTTGTTTGTAGCGATATCCCAGGTGAGCATGGAAACCATTAATAAGTCTGGTTGAAGCCAGCTTCAATTGGCCTTGTAGGTGATACTAGGCTGGTAAAATCATTATAAATAGCTTTTTCTCAAATTATAAACCTTGTGGGAAATACCAGGCCGGTTGAAGAAAGAGGGCGATAACAGTGGATCAGGCTAGTTGAAACCAGGTTCCCTAGACCTTTCATCTCGTAGGCAATTCCAAGCTGGTTAATGCCAGATTTAGTAGGACTTTTTAGGTGATTCCAAGCATTAGGAGGCTTTTAGGCGATGCTAGACAAGTAAATGGCAGCTTCAATATGTTGTAGCCAGCCTTGGTAGGTCTTGTAGGTGATACCAGGCAGGTTGGAGCCAGTATCGGTAAGTCTTGTAGGCTATTGCATGTATCAGATCACATGAAATTGAATAATCATCGTTAAACATTATTTCTTGATGATATTTTTCTGTATTCTCAGAATCAAATCTAAGAATGATAATATCTTGTCTTTTAGAGTGTCTGACAGCTCGCATCGATACTGTGGAAGTTGACTCTTCACCCAGTCTATCAACAGCATCCATTGAAGGCATCAAGTTTAGAAGAATCAAATGTGATACCAAAGTAAGTGATGCGGCAATATTCTGTTGGCCCCACAGCAAAGCACGCTTTTTGCAGATCATTTGTAGAATAAACCATCACTGTGGGAACATTAGTTACCCCTGCTTCTTCACGAAATGCCATATTCCATGAGGTCGTCAGGCTAAATGGAATATGGCAACAGACCCTAGATGTTTCCTGTATTTCGTAAGAACAAGCAGGGTGCAACAAATTTATCCTGTAAAGTGTACATGATTTTTGTAATCTCATTGGTAAACCTACCATCAAAAACAATAATAGTTGTAAAAGCCTTGTAAACAAAGCATTAAAAACCCTGAGTTACAACCATGCCGCAACACCTTGTTGGATAGGAGCGTATTGATCTGTGTGTGTACGCTCGTATAGAGGAGCGTATTGATCTGTGTGTGTACGCTTGTATATATTCGGGCTTGGTAAGCTTTATTTCCAAAAATCATGAATACTGGTTTTGTTTTAAATGTGTTTGACCAATGAGATTACAGAAATCAGGCACACTTAAGGATAATGATCTTTATATCATGATTACAGTGATTTGAGCCGTGCAATAGTTTGTACTATTGCACGGCATGAAACAAACCTATGTGATATCATGATATAAAACAAATATTGAATGCATATGCACGTGCAATAGTATACAAAATATATCATTCGGTCAAATTAGGACTGATCCATTTCACTCGGCAAAAGTCCAAATTTGACCTCATGATATATTTTGTACTATTGCACTCTCAGGCATTCAATATTTGTATAATATGTATTCAAGGGGTGTTCAATAAGTTTGTGGCCCAAGGTAGAACAGAATAACCCATAATATTTTGATTTATTTGTTTTGTAATTGAACTTGATTAATGAACATTGGAGAAGTTTCAAGTAAATGTCTGTTCTTGTTTTTATGTTCAGAGTATTCAAACTAAAGTTAGCAATTCAAAAATGAAAAAACAAATTTTGTCTGCACCTTACCACTCAAAATAAACCCTGTAACTTTTAAATTTTCAAGTAACTTTTGTGCTTATTTTAAGCCAATCGAGGGCTAGCTTGGTTACCATGGCAACCAAAAAATTGAGAAGCGTCTATCAAAACTTGAGGGCTACAATATGGTGGGTTACAAATGTTTGCATAAAGAGAAAGATGTAAAGAAGGCTATTGAAAGGTACCCCACACAGGCTCAACCCTCCCCTTTACTAATTAATTAGTAAGGATATTCTTTAGTGTGATTTCATCCTGTTCATTGTTGTTGTTTTGTTGTTTTGTGACAAGGTCGTTTATTTCATTTCAGATTTGTCAGTGTCTAGGGTATGCCAAGCTACCAGGAGAAGCAATCTTAGATGTCAAAGAAATCACATGTAAACATACTGCTGAAAATAAGGTAGGAATCCTAGCTACTATAGTAATGGTAGAGTTGTAAACAAAGCTTATCCCTAACCCTCCTCAGTCCAAAAAAATCCAACAAGCAAAAATCAAGAAATTCGCCCAAGTCCAAATACGTCAAAGACGTGGGCTACAAATGGGCACGAAAGTGCTGGCATGGCAGGCCATACTCGGTGGCTTGCCATAGCTGGACATTGTAACGAGATGCGAGAGGTCAGGGGTTTGAATCCCAGGGGAAACGGAAAATGTTTCTATGATGTATTAGGACTTAGATTAGGACTTGAGATAGATTTTAAGCATTTAGAAGTTAGGTTTATTGATGAGCTGATGCTAATGGTGGGTAATAATATTTTCTTGGTTTTTAGTCCAGAATACACCATATGGTGTATGTTGTTACCCGTTTATGACACCAACTTGATGCTATGGTCACATAAGCCGAAGGAAGCCGCAATGCCGCAGCACCGCAACACCAGTGTGACATCGGTATGACACCAGTGAATGTTTGCAATGCCCGTTCGGTCACCAGTCGGCGACTGGTTGTTATGTGACCATAACTGAAGGCATCGTATATCAGTTGCAAGGTTTTAACTCAGAATTAAACTCGTGCAGCAAGCTTCCGGCATCTCTATGGCTCACGGACACTGGTTGATCACCGGCCAGTGTCCGGTCGGTGTCAGGTGATTACTACCTGGTATGATGCCGTAAACACATTGTAACCTCGCCGCAAGGTTATGTGACCAGGGTATGTGGAGGAACAGCATTAAAAATAGGTTAATAAATGCACTTTTCATGTCATGAGTGAAACAAGACAGAATTAATGCACGTATGATCAGTTTTGATGTATCCAATTTGTGAGGCCTGTAGGGGTCACAAAGAAATAATATTGCATCTTTTGTGAAATGAAATTAGGCTTTTATATGGCCAGCAAAATTCATAACTAAATAAATAATCACCCAACAGAAACAATGTAACATTTGTACACTAAACGCTTGTCATGCAAACATGATGCAGTGTTGCCAAAAAAAATCAGCCGAAGTAGCGGTAGATATTCGTGAAAAGTAGCCCAAAATCGGAAAAAGTAGCACAATTGTAAATTTTGACGAAAATGCAACGGATAGCGCATTAAATTGCATATTTCATCATTTTAAACCAATTTGTATTTGTTTACGCTCCTAATTTAGGTTGATAAGAAGGTTTTTTGTTTTGTTTTTTTTTGATTTTTTCAAAACGCAACCCCGGAAATAGCACATTAAAGAGGCCGCCCGACGCCCCGTGTCGGTAAATCCCCAACCCATGGGCATAATCCCTTAATTAATAGAACCCATTAACGATTGTTACACTCCGAAGTGGTCATTTATGGTGGTTTATCTTTTCAACTATGGACTTCTTAGGTGTTTCGCCGCGGAATCTCATAAAAAAAAACCTTTGTTACACTTGAATGATCAATTACTACGATCAGTTACAAATTTATTGACTCATTTTTGTTGCTTTCTATTGAGTGAAAATGAAATAAATCCATGTAAAGAGCCTATTGAGTGCAGATTTTCTAAGATGTAGCCGATTTTCAGGAGAAAACGCGGTTTTCCACGGTCATAAAATAATAAGTAGCACAAAAGTAGCGAAATCGCGGTAGAGCTTTTCAAGTAGCGGCATGAAAGTCAAAAGTAGCCCAATTGGGCTACTAAATCGCGGCTTTGGCAACACTGACATGATGACAAATCTTTGATATCAATCCACACCTATTAGCACTTGACCTTTTGACCTAAGCTTGTTACCAATCCACACCCATTAGCACTTGACCTTTTGACCTATGCTTGTTACCAATCCACACCCATAAGCACCTGACCTTTTGATCTAAGGTTGTTAAGTTCCATTTGTGTTTGGTTGCTGAGTATATGATTGCTTCAACCCAACCATCCTAAAATAAAAATATTCTGTCCAAAGTTTATTTGTTTGTTTTCTTCTTACAGAAAATATTTGTAGAAGTTCCTGAGAATTGCATAATGAGCTGGACCACTACCACACATATGAATATTTATCACCAAGCCAAAGAAATCGTCACATTTGTCAAGAATATTAAAGGTGAGGACAATGCTTTGTAAAGTTTAAGGAGCATTATTTATTATGGGCAACCTACACATCGGGTTTGGCTAATCATTATATACTAAGGAGCAGTGTACATATGTATATGTAACTAAAATCCAAATGTTTAAGACTATATAATATTTTTTTAAGAAAAGAAAACAAGAAAGTTCCTAGTATATGAATATTGGCAACAGATACGAAATTTGACTGAGAATGCTGCAATCAAGTTAATCAAGTGCTATTGCTTGCTGGCGCACAATTTGTCGGAAAAAATGTAAAATACTTATAGCGTTGAAGTCAAGTAATTGTTGCGCGCGACCAGAATACAGGGCTGGGTCACTACGCACTGATGCAGCATCGGTCCAAGCGTGGTGCAATTCCCAAAGTTAACTGTAATTTTAGAGTGGAAATAGACCTGTTTCCAATCGGTTCTTTCTTTAATCTATGTTGAATATTGACTGCTTTCAGTGTGTGAGCTCATATACCTGTTATTGACCCGCAAAGGCCTAAAATTTCAATTCATATAATGGACATGGATTAGCTTTCAATACCAAGTGTCATCATCAGTGCCATATAATCTCTTTACAGATATAGTGAGCCCCAAACAGATGGACAGTAAATCCTCAGCAGATACTTCAGCAGATAGTAACTTACAAGTCAAGAAAGAGTCACTGCACTTGGCCATCAATGTCAGAGAATTTATCTTACATTATGATGTGTCATCCACACAAAGGTAAGCTTGACATCACAAAATGATTGCTTATTTATAACATTGATGGTTACAATTTATTTTGTGTCAATGGTTACTCAAGGAATACACATATATTGAAAGGAATATAAATTTGAAATTGATTTAGTTGTGATTATAACTTAACACAGCTGACATGTGAGTTTATATTGACTGGTGTCTATGGCATTTTTATTTCAGGAATTATGTGATTGTGAATGAGTTATACGGTGAGAAACAAGGTGACAAAGTTCTCAAGGCTACTTCGCCCAATGTTGTCATAGGCTTTGAGGGACATCCATTATTCACTATTAAGGTGAGTATAGGTTTATTTATTTATTTATTTGTTTGTTTGTTTGTTTGTTTGTTTGTTTGTTTGTTTATTTATTTATTTCAATGGAAAGCCATGCTAATCCCAATAGTGCATATGCATTAAATTCAAGGGATGCCTCCGTGGTGTGAAAGACAGAATATTGAAAAGAATATTTGATTTTTAATGCAGGAGGACACTGAAGTGCTCGTAGAAAACCTGCAAGGATGGGTATTGATCGACAACCAAATTCATGCACAGCCTAGGTCCCAGCAGGAATCGAACCCAGGCCGCGTTGGTGAAAGGCAAGGGAAGAAACGCTGCGCCAACCTGTCCCTCCAAGGTTTAAAATTATTGCACCCCAACAGACACACATATATGGTCAATTACCAAAAATGTGTGGTCAATCCAAAATGTGTAGTCATTTTGTAAGAAAGTTGTCCATTGCTTTAAAGCATCAGGTAATGAACTATGGTGATGACTGGTTAATTTCCTCACTGATAAGAAGTTGGTTAGGTGATCACTGTAACAACCAACCACATCTAATTGCTTGAAATGCAGTGAGCCGGGGCAGTGAGTTGCCTACAGTGTGAGGTAGAACTTGAAAAATGCATTGATGAATAAGAAACCTACATATGGGAGCTAAATTTCAAGATAGATCAGTTGTGTAATTTGAAAGTATGATTGCTGAAAATATTTCTACCTGCAGTCTTTTTTTTTTTTTCAGTCTGCATGTATAGAAAAGCTGGTAAATAATCCTCAATTACTAGATGACAGGCAGAGTTTTGATAAGCTTACACTCACTACTAACAGAGCGTGGTAAGTAGACTTGGCCTTGTAGGCCAAATCCCCAGGGGGAGGGGTACTCACATGAAGCTGGTAAATAATCCCCAGTTACTAGATGATAGGCAGAGTCTTGATAAGCTTACACTGACTACTAACAGAGCGTGGTAAGTGGACTCTGCCTTGTAGGCCAAATCTGGGGGGGGGGGGAATCAAAAAAAGCTGGTAAATAATCATCAATTGCTAGATGACAGGCAGAGTTTTGATAAGCTTACACTCACTACTAACAGAGCGTGGTAAGTGGACTCTGCCTTGTAGGCCAAATCTGGGGGGGGGGGGAATCAAAAAAAGCTGGTAAATAATCATCAATTGCTAGATGACAGGCAGAGTTTTGATAAGCTTACACTCACTACTAACAGAGCGTGGTAAGTGGACTCTGCCTTGTAGGCCAAATCTGGGGGGGGGGGGAAATCGAAAGAAGCTGGTAAATAATCATCAATTGCTAGATGACAGGCAGAGTTTTGATAAGCTGACACTTCCTACTAACAGAGTGCATGGTAAGTGGACTCCCCAGGGAATTTAAGAAAGGGGAATCGATACTCTGAGCATGTATTAATCTGGAGACCAATAAGAGAATACAAGATAAGACTTATTGTTTTGCCTGTCATCTATTGTCTCATAATGGATTATTTTGAGTAATGGGTGCCCCTGAAGGGGCTGCCCATTACGAATAATATAATGTAAACCCATCCAGTGTGAGACAAAAGATGACAGGCAAAACAATATTATCTTTTATTCTCATTCTTAGTCAAAAATTCGAGACATTTTAAGATCAAGAATGAAGTCAACTATTCGCCAAAATACGTAAGACATTATTATTGGAAAAGCGTGCATCTCTATTCAAACATAAAATATTCCAGTTCAAGTAAGAACTGCTCGTCAAATTCATATATCTACACCACTCAGTAATTTTCAATGCGCGGCTCCACTGCATTTGACGTCATGTATTTTCTCATAATGGATAGCTAAATTTCCTGATAAGGTAGTAAAATCACACTCAGTGACTAAGAATGTCTCATAACGGATGGTTGTTTCAGTTAAATAACACTCGTTGACTAAGAATTTGGGGTTATCAGGTTTGGTTACCAATAACTATAGAACTGCTTTATAACTGAAATATACACACATTGTCTAATGATGGGGCAACAGATATGCATCTAAAATGCAGTAACTCTAGTTAAAGATACAATTTAAGTTCAACAGCAACTGTTAGAAGGAATGGTGCACCTTTTTCGCCCAGCTGATTACCCCCAAATTGAGTTATTTGGAAGTTACAGTGCTTTTCTTGGGGAGGTATATGGATTTGGAATATCCTTGTTATATCTGTGACATAAACTCAGCATGTACTTATAGTATGCTTTTCCACCAATTAAACAGAGTTTTAGGTGTTTTTATATCAAATTACATAATTGCAGTCATTTTTGTTAATCAGTTATGTGATTGCTCAGACTTTTGTGGCTGTTTCTATCAATCTTTATAATTTGTGATGTATATTTCGTTGTTCAGTGGTGTGGTTGACAGGAGTATATTTCAATCTTTTAGATTTGTGATTGTTTATTTTGTTGTTCAGGGGTGTGTTTGCCAAGAGTCTTGATGTAGTGTTTCTATATTTCAATCTTTATAATTTGTGATGTATATTTTGTTGTTCAGGGGTGTGTTTTCCAAGAGCCTTGATGTAGTTATTCTATATTTCAATCTTGATAATTTGTGACTGTATATTTTGTTTCTATATTTCAATCTTTATAATTTGTGATGTATATTTTGTTGCTCAGGGGTGTGTTTGCCAAGAGTCTTGAGATAGTGTTCCCATATCAATACGACTTTGCTGCCAACTACACAGGGGTAAGTTCCTATTATTATTGATAAGGCCTAAAAAATTTTTTATTTGGTATAAACCCATTGACCTCCCCCCTCCCCCCCCCCCCCAAAAAAAAAGAAACAAAACAAACAAAAAAAGACAGAAATAAAAATCCAGTTATGCAAAGATTTAATTAGAACACACAATTCTGGCCTTTTGTTGGTTTAGCTTTTATCCAACATGGTATCAATATCTGCCAAAAATGACTGACCAACCAAATTTTCCCCCAATGTTATGCCAATCAGAAGATTCTTTAGGCCTAATGTGGATTTGTTTGGTTAACTATGCAAAAGTTTGTTGTATTTTAGGAAGTACCAGTATTAAAATCTGCAGTGTGTTACATTTTGCTTTTTGATGTGCGTGTTCATACACTTCTCACACACTCAGCCAAAGATGTCTTCCCAGAAAATTCATTGGTAAAAGGCAATTTTAATCTCCAGAAATGGAATTAAAACAATTGAAAATGTCCATTTGCCTGAAAAAAGTTTTTTTTATTGCCTTAGGTAGGAATGTCAAGACATTGTGTAACATTTTCTCAAATTACACGCAAGCACAGAAAAAAGGGAGTTATTGTTATGATGAAAAGCAGGGGCAGTAGGTGTGACTATAGTAAGAGTTTTTTTCTGAGCTTTGAAAAACTTGTTTACAGGAAGCCACCCTCGCGCAATAAAAATATGAGGCCGCATGGATGCATCATAGTTGATTAGAGATGAAACAACTCAGTGGCGTGTTTGAATAACTTTCAACATCGAAAATCTCAATTCTAAATATTTTCAATTAAACAGATTTTCCTACTCATCTTCATAAAACATTATGATTTAGCATAATCTGAAACAAAGTGCTACATTGTGAATGTTGACGTTTTTAATTGTTCCTAAGCATCAGGTTGTTTAATCACTCTTTATTAGCAAAAGACAATAAATACAATATATCAAATGCAAAGATGAAGAGCGTACAGAAAGCCCAGGTCATATGTCAAGCTCATCGAAATAACCTTGACATGGTGCAGGGCAGACAATACAAAAGAAAAACAATATAAAAAAAAACAGTGAAGCAAAAACCCGAACACGGAGACAAAAGATCCGAAGGCCTATAATTTGAGGTGGGGTTGATTTTCGGAACCCCATGATGGCTCGTGGCGAGCATTCCAGATAGTATAACTGGAGAGAAGGGCAATTCTACTGAGTTCTTTTTTCAGGGATCGAGGTGGTTTGGCCTTTATGAAGGAAAACATCTCAGAAATACTTTTACTTGTTTCTGGTGTTATCAAACCGCGCGACCCGATCTCGAAGCAAATAAGATTACACTTATACCCATTGTCGGTGATGTCAGATACAAGGTCGGTGTATTTCAGATGTTTTCGTTCATGAGCCTTGGAAATATTCTCTTCAAACGGAACAGTGAGTTCAAGCAGGTGAACGGATTTCTTCCTGTTATTAACCATAATGATATCAGGACGGAGTTTGGAGATGACAATGTTAACAGGAAGGGTACCACCAGTAGTGGTATATCCGGGCATATCAGAAAATATTTTAATGAAACTAGAATTTGTACCAATGGCGTTCTCCAGAAGTTTCAAAAGATGGAGAAGAATTGAGTCATGACGCCAGGTGAATCTGCCTTGGTTGAGAGAAACGTTGCAAGCATTTAGAATATGGTTAAGGGTTTCTTTGTTCCCACATAACTAAAAGTATATTTTGCTCATACTAAAAGTGCCCGACAAGCGATGAGCAGTGCGCCAACTTATGTGTACTGCCTAAACACACTTCCGTAAACATTGTACCGTGCATGATGCACTAACTTGAATATCAACTGTGGATTCATCACGAATCAACAACGGTATAAGAAGATACAATGAGTAGTTGAATGGCATGATACACCTGATACCTGCTACTACACAGTCATTGCTCATAGAATATAAATAAATGCTATTAGGAGTGGGCTATAAATGGGTGATTTTTCAGTTTGCCTTGTCAACAGTTTTTTTGGATTGCACTTGACCTATCTCAACTTGAAATGACAAAATTTTTGGTTATAGGTCAAAGAAAAAAGTGTGCTGCGCCCTCTAGTGTCAGTGTGTCGCCATAGTAAATATCTGTGTATTAAAGAAGAAAATGCTTAAAATCTAAAAATCTTTTACATTTTGAAGCAATTTCAATGTTTTAATATGTGTAAATAAGTTATGAAATCCATGTTAAGAGTTTTCATGACTATTAGACATTTCGTTGTCGTAAAAAATTGATGTTTTCCTTCAAAATTGTGTGTGAGGGCGCTTTTAATGATTATGCGCAAAAGAAATTGCTTTTGCTAATTGTAAGGTAGCAGCTGCCAAGGCAGTATCAAGTTTGATCTGCTTACAAAATTTGAGCTTTCTATCTACTTTAGTTTGTCAGTTAGACTCGTTTAAATACATCAATACTAACCCTATGTAAAAGCATAGGGGTCAACGAACTTTTCCCTATACAAATGTATAGGAACATTAAAATAACGTTAAAATGGGTACTACGATCAAACTAATTATAGTACAAGGCTCAAATTTCTTGAGTAAATTAAACATCAGAGTATCCTAACATCTACATACTTAAATTTACACAAAGTTGTACAAATTGCGCATAATTGCAAAAAGCGCCCTCGCTTGGAATTTTGACCAAAAACATCCATTTTCAGGAATACGAAATGACTAGGGTTTACAAAAACTTCATATTTGTGTTCCTTTGACTCCACTTGATAACCATTGACTCATTCACAAATCAAAAAGATCAAGAATTGTGAATTAAAAAACAATTTTTGTAAAATAAACAAGAATTTCTCTAAAATGACATACGGTCACAAGAGGGCGCGGCACACTTTTTTCTTCGACCCAATTAAATTTTTTCGCCATTTCATGTTGAGATAGATCAGTTGCAATGCATAAAAACTGTTGACATATAGAAATTCTGAAAAAAGCAATTTTGACTTACGTATAGCCCACACCTAATGCTATGAAAAGTTTTGTATAGCTTTTGAAAATGCAAACACTAAATTCTTTACTTGCATTAATTACCTTAGTAAATTTGCATTTCATTTTGCTTATATAAATTATGTGACAAAAGCACTAGGATTTGCTTTGAATTTCAATTGCTAATTAACTCAGCTCAATAGGCCTTCTTTATTTGTTAACAAAGGGGGGTTAGGGTCTCACTCTGCAATGCTATACTTTTGTGCCTGTATTTCTCTGTGTGGATAAATATATTTTCACAATCTGTGACTGTCCACCACAACTCTCCAGGAAAGTTAGCTCCAAGGCAATTTGGTTTTTATATCTGATCGAAAAGAATATATACTAGTAGAAATTAGATGATGGCTTGGTCACAGCCAGACAAACTGGTAAATTGATGAGAAGCATCAGTACCCCCCGAATAAAAAACAAACAAACAAACTTATTAATCGAAGTACCACCTCAAAATGTTTTGATCCAAGTATCAGGATAAATACTTCAGCAATTATTCAACCCGGAGGGGTGGACACTTCAATATAAACATTTAAATTGTATACAGATGTAAGGCTGAGACGTCACCACTCAGAGACATAAAGGGTGAAATGATTCCAAAATGTTGGGGCTGTGGGTGAGAGGATCCATTTTTGTTAAAAATTAAGGAAAGTTGGATGAAAAGCAATTTGCAGTCTTTCAACGAAAGCATTAAAAAGCATAAATTAGCTGATAGTTCAAATTTTGAAATATAATATATATTTTCGAAATAAGGGTTTGAAGAAACGCAGGGTCTTTGTGTCGTTAGATACAAAACCAGGCCGTCAAATATTATGCATGTAATATGGTGGACAGCCATTGCTAGTGGTGCCTTGTCTGGATGTTGTAGATACCACGCAATTTCAAAACAGAAGAAACTGCTGGAGAAGAGTATGATCCAGGCTTGTGCTGTTGTTATTTGGCTTTCTGTAAAAAAGAAGGAAAAAAGTTTAAAACATAGAAAAATGAGAACATGTGTGTAATTAGCGGAAAGTCGTAAATTCCAAAATCAAGTCATTACACGTTTAAATTTCTTATAGTCGCAGCTTTCGAATAGTATATAATATGTCACACTTTCCTTCTTCATTTTCAATTTGGAGATATACAAGGCAGTCCTCTGAATATCTGGTAATAAAAATAGCTACAAATTGATTTTAAAGTTGCTGATTATATAGTGTATAATAACAAAGTATGATAAATTAGCCGTGAATAATTGCACTTCTCGTCATAATTAGCCTTTGATTCTCAACTAGCGGTGCATGCCCCAAATTTGTTGCTTTGACTATTACAGATTGGCAATTTTGCTCTCTCAAAAATCAAAAAAATACATTAGAAAATGCACTAAAAAACTGATAGGACATTCAAAATCTTCATTCATGACTTTCTGCTCATTTTTGCCAGAGCAATTAACCCACATATAAGTAAGATGAACATCAATAAGAATCTCAACCTTGGACTTATTTGTTCTGATTTTTGCATTTTGGGAGAACCAGAAACACGGCCAGTGGATTTTCTTAGTCTTAGGAAATAGATGATTACTCAATTAGGGCTGGGTCAAACCTGGGAATTTGATGTCCAATTACTAAAATGTTGTGTTAGGAATGGGACATTCAGAGCTTTGGTCATAGTGTATTGCACATTATTATTTACAGTATGGTACCGTAACGTTATTAAAGTGAACTTATTATATCTCAACAAATCAAGCATTGTTTAGTGACAGCACATGTTATGCTTCATCATCCAGAACAAATTGTGACTACATGATGAAAGAGCATGGTCATGGTCATTTCCACTTTAACTATTTGCAAAGACCATGATGTTATATAGGACAAAATAAAGACACCCCAATGAACAGGTTTGCCATATTTTCTGTTCATTCATGGTGTACAGTCACAATTTTATGATGTCATCAAATCAAGACTTGTATGAAAAGATTAAGGTCAGAATTAAGCATATTCTTTACAAATATTGCGATTGTCCTGGTTGCAGTTGAACTTGATTTATTTTTGACCCACTTTTTTGTGAAGAAAAATTGAAAAGAAATCTACTCAGATAAAGTAAATCCTGTATAATTATTATAGGTGCAATTCATAATTCTGATGTGATGACAACCTCCCCTCTTTTCTAGCTAAATGAAAAGAAGAGTACAACAGAAATGCATGCTGAAAATTTCACTTGGTTCCGACCATTACAAGCTTTTCAGCATTTTAAAAATCGCCATAGGCTACTGCATTGTAATTAATGTCGGGCCCGACAGTAATTAGAAAATGACATATTTTCTCACTTTTTTCAAAAATGCAAGCACATTTTAAAGAATGGTTTGGGGTTTGTGGCAGACACCAGTCACGGAATTTTTCTATCTAAAAAACCTGAGTTTGATAGCGGTGACCTTGTGGATGAAAAGTGGATCATGAATTGCCCCTTCAACAGTAGAAGAAATTTCAAGTAAATTTAAGTAAGTTTAACACAAACTTTTTAAAATGCAATTTCAATGGAAATTCTGTCTGTAACTGTGAGTATAAAGTTTTGTTTTGTTTTGAGAAAATTCTTGTAAAATTCCAACCACTGAATTGAACTTATTAGAACATTCAATGATATTGGTACAATGACATGTCAAGACGCAGCTTAGAATAAGAACATTTTTCAAACTGACATTTTTGGAAATATTTATGAACAGATTAACTGAATAGTTAGTTACCTGCATTTGACAAAGGCCATGGATCATATTTAAATTGAACCATATATACCGAGATGCAGATACCCACACTATGTCCAACACTAGTCAGTTGACAGACCCACATGGCATCCTTGTCTCTAAGCAACAATCTGAATCCATCGTAGACAGCTGCCCAGAGGAGGGACAGAAACAGTGAAGTGAAGACGTAAGAATCCAATATTACATCCATGGAGGCAGACTTTGGCGTTTGGTAGTTGCTTGCAATGGAATGTTGAAATTATACAACTTGAACTTGTACTGGTACCACAAAAAGTGAACTACAATATAGGATCCTGGTATAGGATTAACCTTGCATGCTAGCTTGATTCCCCAGGGGGGCATTCAACTTTGAAGGTGGTTGGTATGTCAGGCGCAAAGTGCCAAAATTGGGGTCAGGTGATTTTCTGTAAAAAATTGGACCTTTAATACCGATTTTGGGGGGTCTAGTGAACTGAAATTTTGGCCAAAAATAGCCTCCTGAACTGAACATTTTTGCATTTCCAGAGCAATTTTGGCAGTTGGAGCTAAAATGTTGTAGTTTTCCTCAAAAACGGGGTCAAAAGAACTGAATCAAGCTGAAAATGGGGATCTAGTGAGCGGCCTGGCAGCCTGAAAAAGTGGGTCTTGACCGCCGGACATATATAGCCTGCCCACATATGGGAGGCCCCCCCCCCCCCCCGGTACCATTTTTGAGATATGTATGAAATGTAATGGTAACCATAATTTATTTATAGAGTGACGTATAGGTGACTCTGAAATACAAAATTGCAAATAAAATCAAAACGGTTTGACCGATTAACCTAATATTTGAAACTTGCACCTCTCTATTGGTCATATTTCACATGACAATGAAAACTAAAGTTTCAAAAATTTGGATCAAGCTCCTTTAATAGTCATTATTCTACATTTTGAATTATTTAAATTAAATGGACCGAATTTTATAATATTGCTTAAAATACAGTTGAACTAGACCTTGAACTAGAAAGTACAGTGACCACTCATTTGAAGATTTTATTTTGTTTTTTTCATTGATGCCAGTCTCTGCCAAAATTGGGTCAGAAACAGGCAGTGAAGTATACTATCCTTTCACACAAAGTAATACGCAATTTCAGGATGGGTCAAAATTCGTAGAACTGAAAAAAACAGACAATTTGACAGTTCAGTGGCCAATTATTTGAAGAAAAAAGTTCTGTTGTCCTTCAATTTGTTTTTTCTGGCACTGATCAAAGGCAAAACTGGGTGAAAACATGCAACTATAGTCTTAGTATAATACATCGATCCACACAAATTATGAAATAGTTGAGATATACAAATTACTTTATAACGTAGAATGATTTTCCTCATCGTTTCTGTTTGGATTTGCCCTTTGTTTTGATATAAAAATATATATATAAAAGAATTCAT
>JXSR01S045015.1:0-17191 GCA_000969725.1 Ophiothrix spiculata
ATGTATTAAGAGGATTTGGGTGGATGTACCTCAGTCAGCTATCAGTAGACAGCACTCATTTAAAAGGAGTATATTCGTCTACGAATTAAGAACTTCTAGACAAAATATGGATTTTATTGCCCTTTTGCAAGACCTTACTTGTATTTCAGATATTGGAAGAGATTTGACTTTAAAACAATGACAAGTTTGTATAGGTCTTGTAAGGAATTTGGTATATTTTCTAGTGGATGCCTTTGAGGAATTCTCATTGTTCTTTACATAGTTTGGATCTAGCTTCATTCCTCTTCCAGGATTAGAGTTTCATGTTTTCAGCTATTGTGTCTATCCACAGAAGGTTTTAGAAATCCAATGCCAAGTTCCATATCAGTTATCACCGATATATGGAGATTTTACCGAATCAACCTGGAGTCAATAAACAAGGAGATGAATTCTGGGTGCAACCTAGTTATATTTGTAACTCAATCAATACAACAAGGAGGTGTGTTGTGGGTTTTGTTTCCCTCAAACCTACTCACATTTCACCCAAACTAGTTTTATCACACCAATGTCCATAAAGGGATATTTACAAAGTTTTGTTTTAAATGTAGTATTTTCACATAAACATTGTATCAAGTCAGTCTTATGTAATATGATAAACGCTCGTTTGTGGGATGCATACGCGAGCTTGATTGGCGTTTAATGAGAAAACGCATTCAGCGCTAATGACATCACATACGCGGGTCATTATAAGAAGTTATTGTTACCTGATAATGACCGTGCAGTTGTTTGCGTAAAACAAGAAATAATCTTAATGATTGGATCGCGCTATCATGCAGGTTATTAATTTGTCAATTAATTTGTATCCTGCCTGTGTGATAGTATGGTGAATGACCTATATTTAGTGTCTGCAAGTGATCTTACTGCCTTGGTTTAGGTTACATGTTAAGAGTCCAGAACACCGTCTAACCATGAGAAAACAACACCAGCAAATTTACCTGAGAAGAATTTTTTATTATCATATCATTTAAAAGAGTGAACAGACAACCTAGATTTTGTTAACCTGAAATGTTATTAATAGGAGACATTGCTTAGTTTTGCTTACCGTCTTTACCTGAAATATTACCTGTACTCTTGTATATCCAGTAGACACCATAGATTTTGTAACCTTTTAGAACTTTTGTAAACAATATTGTTATTGGAGACAAAACCTGGTTGGGAAGCATACTTCTAGATATTGTCTTGCTGCATCTTAGCATTCCTACATTATTAAATTGTGTAATACCTACACAGACACCATAGATTTTGTAACCTTTAAGAACTTTTGTAAATGATATTGTTATTGGAGACAAAACCTGGTTGGGAAGCATACTTCTAGATATTGTCTTGCTTCCTGTCATATCCAGGTATTTCCTACCTTATTAAACTGTGTACTACCTATACAGACAACATAGATTTTGGTAACCTCTTGAAATTTTGTAAACAACTGTATCCCTCAAATATTATTATCGGCAACTTGATAAAACCATGATTAGGGGCAGAGGTGTTGGAAGGAAAATATAAGTCATGCGGCCAAAAGGGATGTGGCCTGTGGCCCATTAAATTTCAAAAATCAGGAAACAACTAAGACCAAGAAAACTAGCATCTACTAAAGCAAATATGTGTGCCGCGGCGGTCCACATATGTACAAAGCTATGTTGTGGCAATATAAAACGCAACAAATTAAATTAAATTTATTTATTTTTTATTTTTCTGGCTGAAAAGTGGTGGGGCCAAAGCCCATATGGCCTATAGTTCTGACACCCCTGATTAGGGGAGGGTGACTCTTAACCACTTGGTCATCATCTTATTCTACAACTTTTAAACACAGGAGAAATTAGACAAAGCATATATGATATCATGTTTGTACATATATCTTATTTGTAATATGGGTAAACAAATCAGGGGATGAACAACATGTTGTTGATTCTGATTGACAATTTTAAATAAAGTTAGAATGGATGAAAGAATAAGTTATCTTTCTTTATATATGTTGTGTTTTAAATAAATTATCATAGACAAACAAACATTAAATTGATTTTTAACAATTTCCAATCTTACTCAAATATTTTTGTCTAAATGCAACTATAAAATCTCTAAATTTCAGTTTGAAAGTGCCAAAAATAGGGGCTATTTTTCTTGTTTAAATCACTCCCTTGGTGATGATTTGATGGGAAAACTGTCATTGATGTGGTTTTACTAAATCTAGAGAGGTTTATGGATTAAATGCAGTTGAAAGCACCTTCTGATTCTACAGACATTAGATAAAATCAAGAAAAGTTAACAATTTGTTTTAGTTAACACATCAGTTCTGCACGTCTTTTACCCCTTTCAACTGTGGCTGACTTTTCCTGATTCAAACTTAAACTTCCAACGCTTTAGCAGTATTTTGTACTTACCATTGAAAAATATATGAAACATTTATAATAATAAGGTATTTTGAAGTCACTTCCGTAATACCTCATGGTGCTGTACAAACAAAACTGCATGAGTAAAACATAACTAAAAGTACAACTAAATGGTTAAAACATAAGTTTTTGTACAAAAAAAAACAGTCATGGAAGGTCTTGCTATAAAAAAGAATATTGTGAGTGGCAAGAAAACAGTATTTGAGCAACCTTAAAATAGGTACTTTTTCAGAAAGGTTGGTTGAAATGTGATATCAAGAGAAATTTAGTACGGGTGGTTCTTCCAAA
Source organism: Ophiothrix spiculata (assembly GCA_000969725.1). Taxonomy (NCBI): domain Eukaryota; kingdom Metazoa; phylum Echinodermata; class Ophiuroidea; order Amphilepidida; family Ophiotrichidae; genus Ophiothrix; species Ophiothrix spiculata. The sequence continues at coordinate 2,712 of JXSR01S045015.1, forward strand.
AAATTTGTCTTGGACTTTGACAATATGACCCATCCCTACACCTATTTTTGACTCAAAAATCCACCAATCGGTATACCAATTTTGACAAAAAAGGACCCAATTGTACTAAACTTTCCCCCAAAATACACCCAATTCTTAAAAATCAAATGCATTCATCTGCAATGAAAACCACCCCATCGCTATACAAAAACTGTGAAAAACTACCCTAAAAGGCAGACATGTCCCCGTATACCTTTTCAATGCGAGTACCCCCCTGGGCATTTAGTGATCCTCATTTACTGTGAAAAGAACTGTTTTGAGCATGGATTTGAACTGATCAATTGACTTGGCACTACTAATCTTAGTTGGTAGCCAATTCCATAGTTTGAGTGCTGGAGATGAGAAAGCAAGAAGCATGGCTGTTTTAATGACACAAATGGAGGGAGGCAGTAATAAGATTAGATCTGATATTTCTCACAGGTTGATGTCCTGTCATTTCTCCGGATGTAATCTGGTCCGTTAATTGCCTTGTAAGTTGTATGGCATAAGGAGTAGCCTGAATACGACCCTCTCATGGACAGGCAGCTAATGCAGTTGCTTTAACAAGACTTCATATGTGTGCCATTAAGGCCAAAAAAAATAAATTGTTTGGTTGTCCTCCACAATTTTTTTTTTTGAGCAAGTGCGGGCGGGTGGATTTTTTTAAAGATTTTTTATTTCAAATGTAAGTCAAAGTTAAAACCAATTTATGGCCTCTAAAAAGATGCAAATAAGTCTACTGTACCGAAAAATCTCTTTATACAAGTTTAAAAACAGTATTAAAATGTAAACAAAATGAAAACAGCAACTTAAAAAATATTTTCTAAAGATCTAAATTCTCAAAGAAAAAAAATAAATTTGGAAATCTGAAAATTAGGCACGTTATACTTTTGTAGAGTAAAAACGTTTTTCCACTTTCGAAAAATAGGGGCGGGCGGTGGAGAACAACCAAACAACTGTTTTGGTGCACAGTCTTTGGACATCTCATTAGATCAGCTAGCCATCCAAAAGTACTAACCTGTGAAATAACCTGTGCAGCTTAGAGAATTGTGTTTGCAGCTGTAAGATATTTATACAGACAGTTACCTGCAAGACAAATGTCTGTTTTCTTTGCTTGCTCTGTCCACAACTTCAAACTACGTTTGCATGTTTCATATTGGATATTGACACGATCATTGTGTCTATAGCCATTTTGGGTGAGGATATTGACTCAATCATCGTGTCTATAGCAGGATATTGACATGATCATCATGTCTATAGCCACTTCCTTACTGTAAAATGTTTTAGTCAGTACTATTCCCAAGTATAATAGATCAAATACTTTTTTTGTGGATTGATTATTTTAGTATAAATATATTTATACATAAACAGAAACCTTAAGTTCTAGAATAAATTTGTTTTGGCTGAGTGTTTTTCTTGCAATATGAACAACACTGAATGCATTTTGTTATTTGCCAGTATTGAATATATGAAATAGAAATGGCACACCCATTGGAGTATTTTATGTCTGTGGCCTAAAGGTATTTACACACACACTGGATCTGAAAAACAATTGCAATTCAATTCTATTTTTTCTTTGCTTGTGTCCTGTCTGTACAAACAAATATTCACATCAGCAAATGTAAGGACAAGACACCAGATGGTACATCAAATATGTGGCTGTCCTGCCTGTATGAGCCGTAAATGCCAGAAAATTCATTTTGCCTAAATGTGCATATTTTTAAGACAACCTGCAGAAAATATCTATCTATCTATCTATGTCGACCGCGGTCGGAAGCCATGAGAAATTTTCTCCAATGCTGTCTGTTTAGCATGAGTTTGAGAAGTTCGTTTCGATCAATACCAGCATCCTGTGTAAGAAGTACTGGGTAGGTCAGCCTTGGTCTTCCCTGTGCACGTTTCCCTTGGATGGGCGTCCAGAACACTAGTTCAGACACTGGTTCCTCAAGCCATCTAGCACAGTGAGCAGCAAAGTTTAGGCAGCGACCTCTCACTATTTCTGATAGTTTGGGTAAATCACCATATATTACCTCCTTGGTAGGATGATTTCTCCAGTTGAGGTTTTGAACCATCATTAATAGTATGGTGTAGCACCCATCTAACCTGGCTTCAAGTCTTTCTGTCAGTGTCCACCCTTCTGAGCCATACAACAGAATACTTTCTACGGCTGCACAAGTCTGGTAGATTGGATTTCCAGAGAAGGCGCATTTTGTTACAAGCTTTCCATGCTAGGGCTTTTCGGACATGAAAATCTTTTCCGACTCATCCAAGAGCCCAGGTCTTGGACCTGGTCTAGTTGACTTCCCTCTATTGTGGACAGTGCAACATCAGTCCTGATGTTATATGCCATGAATTTGGTTTTTGAAGCATTCATCATAAGACCAACTGTTGCAGCAGCATCTTCAACTCTGGTAAGCAGTTCTTGAGCTTGTTGTAATGTGTTGGATAGCAAGGCAAAGTCATCTGCGAAATCTAGGTCGGTAATGACTTCTGCAGGGTGCCTTCGACTTCTTTTGGGGCATTTATCTCAGTTATACGTTTTCCTCCCTGACAGCCTTTGACAGACCATAACTTGACTTCTGGAAATCGTGTGAAGTTCATTAAGGTGTCATTTTAATCCTTAAAACATGTTTTTTACAGAAAATATAGGGCTTACTGATCTTTGAATGCATTTATCTCAATTATATGTTTTGCTTCCTGACAACCTTTGACAGACCGTAACTTGACTTCTGGAAATTGTGTGAAGTTCATTAAGGTGTCATTTTAATCCTTAAAGCATGGTTTTTGCAAATATCTAAACAAGTGAAAATGACAAGAGGTGGCATTTATGTCTGGTTTGGGATGGATGGTCACATATGTGCTATTCAACAGTCACATAAATAAGTTTGCTTTGGATTTGTTCTTGAAACTAATTAAAGGTACTGATGTTCTTTATAGACAATAGCAGTACATTTTATTTACCACTGAGTTAGATCTTCTAGAAAAGGGCATGTCTATGTTTGCAAGATTTTTTGCTACCATTGTATTTAATTAGTATCATGTGGTGTTTGGTTGTATCATTAGACCAAACATCCAAAGCTTTACCTGTGATATGATAACCCATGTGGCTTGGAAAACTGTGTCTCAGACAGGTACCTGAGAGACAAATGCAATTCAAATCTATGTGTTCCGTTGCTTGTGCTATAGTCGCATCCACACCATCGGACGTAAGTTAGTTTGGAATCGGTATTAAAATACGCCAGAGGTAAGATTGTACATAAGTTGTTGTATGAACTGTGATCGGACGTATGTTAATCGGGCTTACATCCGATGATTTACTCCTGCCAAAGGGCAGGAGTGAATGTTGTTACATCTGGCATTAAAGTTACATCCGATACGTGTAAATAACTTACCGGGTGTAAGTATCGGATGTTAGTGTGATCTTTGTTATAAGAAGGTGCACATTGGAATGTGACTTGCCTATCAGAGCAGAACTTGGCGATTCCGTCCGAGGATTCTGTGTGTTTATTATTATTTTCAAAGGTGTTTAAACATGATGAAATTGACCGAGTTCATTTTAGAATAGATCTGCAGATCAATTTAGAGAAACATTAGTTCTGCATCTGTATATTTTCTGGTGTACGTCTAAACACAGTCCCATACTTGAATTCATGACTGGTAGTATAAATTAAAAACAAAATAGAACAAAGGAAAGGGACAACCTATTCTTTTACGTTAACAAATTCAGGATTGTAGAATTTATTGATAAAATGGCAATATTCACTTCCAGGATGTACTCCCAATGATATGTAGCAATCATATGTAAACAACGACAAACTATCGGAAGTAAATTCATGTGTAGGCCATGTGAGAACGTGAACGAGGAGAAGAGGAAATAATAAATCTGATTACAAATGAGCTAGAGTAAGTTAGTACCGGCTGTAAATCTAAGGTGTGAACACAACTTAAAAGTATGTAGAAATACATATTCAAACAAGTAGTAGATGGCATAAGAGACCAGATCAGATCTCTCTAATTCTAGACAGTTAAATAATCAGGTAGCTTTGGGATTGATTATTTTGCCCTAAAGAATTTTGTTCAGAAAACAAACACTAATGGAAATGGTCTCAATACTCTAATAGTATTTGAGCTTGAATAATTTCTCCTATAAATGCCAAGGCTTGTAAAGAGGATTTTTATCTGAGGAGGGTTCAAGATCTTTTATCAAGTAAACTCTTTGACATAATATTTGCAAGGGACAAAGGTTTTCTATAGTTTTTTCCAAAAAGATTATGAAGATTATTTGAGGGATTTTTCTTTGGTGTTCTTTTCGTGGACATTCTTATACTTTTTCGTACATTGTTAAATTGGTAGGAGGGGCACACAACACTGCAGTCCCCTGGTTATGGGCTTGCTAATGCCAGTCTAAATTGTTTTGCATTAAAAGGCAATATTTTCTTATCCTAGCTACTATTGGTAGTGTAACTGCATGGCCATGAGGAGCAGGGCTGGATATTGCACCCCCTGAAAAATGGAGCATGACAAATTATGTACATAATTATCTTAACATTGAACAAAGAATTACATTTGGTCAGCCATATATCATTTTCACATCATTTTCACCCGATGTCCTATAATGATGAAACTAACGGATTGGTTATTACTATTAAACCTATTCGAATTAGAACATTTGAAATGTTTTTACAATCGGCCGGATAATTACCCTAATAAAAGAATTTCTATAAATATCAGTGTCTATAATACCATATAACCTGAAGGCTAACAAATTACTGATCACTTTTCCACTGCTTGAAATTTCTTGAAAACAGTCATTTTAAAGCAATTGCCCGTACAATTTGATGAATATGTTATGATCCATTTGGAATTAGGTTCAATTTATCTTCTGTTGTCAAGGTGACATGTGAAAGAGTTTAGTCTCCTGATAATTGTTTGCAAGGCGATCTTTGAAAAACAACTCTTATGTAAAAAGAAAGTAGATAATGTGTATATAGCAATTTGCAGTGTACCTTTAGTTGTAAACATTTATATAAATCTTTAAAGATGCAACTGAACAAAATGGTTGCTTTTTACCGTGAGGGACCAAAAGAGGATATCAAACACACAATTGAATTAAAGCACCAACAGGAATAAGACGATGTAACATACGCTTGCGTTCTTCTAAATAAAGAGTTCAAATATGGTACAAACAACTTTTTTTTGTAAAAAATCACTTCAATTCTATTATTTTCTGTGGTATATATGAAATTAGACTGATAAACAAGCTACTCTAATGTTCTCGATTTTACATTTTTTTGAACGGGTATCTAGAGAACTGTTTTGCCAAGTTGGAGGAAAACAGGTTCTGAGCCTGTTCTATTTCGATGGCAACCTAGCAAAAAATAAACATATGTGTACCGCCGCGGCAAAAGGGTCCAGTTGTCGACTCCTACATGTTGCTCATTGTAGCATATCTGATGTATACAAGTACCATACATTAGATATGCTACAAGGAGCAACATGTACGAGCCGACAACTGGTCCCTTTTGCCGCGGCGGTACACATATATAAATTTTTTCCAGTAGGAGAAATATATATTTGGGCCAAATGTGATATAATTGGGATCAAACAAAACTCTCCTGAAAGAAAAACCTTCTTATAAGCAAAGCAAAGTCTTCATATCAATTATCTATCAGATTTTTGTTGCATAAAAAATATGATGTGCAATAAAAGTCTGACTGGCCCCAAATGATGGTCTTCAAATGTTAAAGTGACACATATTTTGAACCAACTAACAATCTGCCTTTTCTCTGTCTCTTTTTCATGTGCTGGTTCCTCTGTACATCTTTGAAAACAGGTAAGAGTTACTGTAAATTGATGTATATTGTTTTCTAATATAAAATACATGTATCTTTTTATTTTTTTGGCCACCTTTTTAAAGACTATGGTGGATGCTTTTTATACATCAATGTTCAATTTAGTACATTTTCATTAATCATTAATTACAATTGATGGCTGACAAATTCAGCAAAGAATAGGCTTTTCTGCATTAACAAAAATACATTGTAGACAGTTAGCCTGCTCAAGTTTGTTGTTAGTTATCTCATTAAAGGATAAAAGGATTTAGTTTACATTTGTAAACTCAATCGTAAATGACAAAAGAAGTATCGAATTAATTTTACCACACAAAAGAGGCCTGTCAATCAAAGAATAGGATAGGCTATTGTCTTCGACGAAAGCAAAAATGTCTAGAGGTTCTTAGTTGTGCTTAGTTGATAAGGATTGCAATTTCTCAAGTGGGGATTATCTATACTTGTTGACTCCAGTGAATAGAATAAGTTATGGGTTAACAAAATATTTCACTACGGATTACAAAATGCATTGTTATGCATGGACAGAACATTTGAACTGGATAAGTGACTATAGTTGCATTCCCACTGACTCTCGGTTATCTTGGCCTCTCTTGGTTTATCGTCAATTTCGCTAGCCTCTAGTCTCGGCTAAGCGCAGTGAGGATGCAACTGGATTCAGTAGCCTAGAGTCTTAATATGAAATTTTAACCGTAAGATTTTTAGCGGTTATCTTTCGGTTAACTTTATCCTGTTTGGCCTTGAAGCTTAACCGAGAGTTTCTGTGCAGTGAGGATGCAATCTATTTTAACCGAGAGTTGAAAATTGTATGCAAACAAATGTGCTTGAATGACCTTCGCTTAGCAGTAGTGCATAGCCCCTCTCACTAGACTATAGCCTAAAATTCTTAATGTTGACAGAACTCTGGCTTAGCAGCTCTTAGCGGGTGGTCTAACTATAGTTATAAACCAAGCAAAAATTGAGTGGGAACATGGCTTATGTCAGTGGTTTGACCCTGTGAGGTTTGTCTACAATGAAAGTGTTTGCTGATGCCACCCCTACTGGATATGTTCTGTGAACCTTTTATTAAATCTAACATTAATTAAGATATTGGCCAAATTTCAAAAGGACTAATTTTAATATGATTTTCTTTATTTTTGCATGTTTAGTGTAATTTGCTTATAACACCAATCATCTCTAGCGAATGAAAAGTACTATTTGTGAAAGACATGTTTGTCCACTTCCCACATTGTGAAAGAAGCGAAAATCTTCAAAACATGATTTTTAATATCTCACTTTTAATATCTTGCTCTAGCCATATATTCTAAAGATTATTGACATTTTCTATAAATATCATATTGCGATGGAATCCCATCCTTCCTAATCAATGTCACTCGCAAAAAAATTGACAGATACATACAGCTTTATTGATGCAGGAAAAGCATCATGATTTCTGTAGGGAGGTTTCATTTGCATGTCATAAAACCTGACATAGCACCAGTGGATATACACATGAACTACCAAAAGTGGTTAAGGGTTACAAAAAACACCTTTCAAAATTTGGTTTTAACATTGGTCTCTATTAGCTGTTTTAAATTTCCCTCTTCTTTACTTAGGGAGCACTTCAAAAGTCAAATTTGCAGTTGACCGCCAAGAACTGCCAGTTTTGACCAGTTATTGTTCCAAACAATAGCAATTGCCCAGAACTGCTGGTTCAATGTGGTCATCTGCTGGTTGGGTTTTGAAATATCAGAAACTGTCCCTCAAATGTCATCAAACCCTTTTATGCATAGCAGTACTTGTTGTAAAAGATACTATGATGTGAATAATGGATGCTCAGGTAACTAATTTACTGCATCAACAAAGTCAAGTGCATCTGTCAATTTTGTGATACAGACATTTATCAGGATTTATGGAAATTTTCAAGTTTTCTTGTGTTTTTTAAATATAGATTTTGATTGCCATCTGATAAGCGAACTTTAGCAGTAAATTGCTCTCCAAAGATCTGTAAAGCACTTTCTGCATGTTCTTTGAAGGAATTTTTAGTATAATAAATAAAGTCAATCGTATATCATAAGTATTTAGCAGTCTCAGACAAAGTCTTGAGACAGTTTGCACATTTTAATCCCTGGTTTGAAAAAGGGAGAATTGTTTGGGAATCCCATCACTTAAAAAATTAGACATAACACTGTTGATGTAGCAAAAAGCATAATGATTTCTTGAAGGAAAGGTCATTCAATTGTCAAAAAACATTACTGCCTGAGTTTTATTTGAAATGCAAGACATTTTTCAAATTTTACGGACATTCCTTAAATTCAATAAAACATTGACAGACACACATAGTTTCATTGATTTAGTAAAAAGCATCATGATTTCTGAAGGGAATTTTTAGAGAAGGGTCGTTTACTTCTCATTATGTAACCGTTCATCTCAGACCATAAAACACCTCTAAAGCCACAGGCACCATAACTGTTATCCCCCTTATGAATACATCTGTATATTATGAAGACAATCAACAGAAAATATAGGGCTTACTGATTCAGTTTATATTATTATATTAATATTATATATCCTTGTTAACCTTTGACAGACCATAAATTTGACTTCTGGAAATGGAGTGAAGTTCATTCAGGTGTAATTTAAATCCCTATAGTCTTTTGCAAATATTTTAAAACGTGCAGATGACAAGAGGCTGCATTTACGACTGGTTTGGGGTGGACAGTTACATATATATCTAACATTGTGCATCATAGTCTCAAACCAAGAGAAGACAACTGCAAGTATTCTTATCCCACTCCCTCTTTTGACTTAATTTTTCCCAAATTCAATACATTCAAAAACACTGATTTTGAAGGGAAAAAGGCAAAATATAAACTGTGCAATCTTGTATGTATCAGTATTGATGATCATGATCACTTCATAAAACACCTCTAAAGCCACACAGGCACCATAACTGTTATCCCCCTTATGTGATACGAGCCCAAACCATTAATATTTTTTGTATTGCATTAGAACAAACAGGGGATAACGAATATATCACTCAGTAAACACAAATGCTGATAGCAATAACTTGAAAATAAGAGGAAAAAGTTTTGAAAATGGGTTAATTTTATATTTTTTTATAACATTACAATCAATTTTAGATTTGTAGTTTTTTGGGCTTCATTGATAGCTGTGTGTTTCATTTCTCTTGGCATAGCACGCATAGTACAACACGTTGCAGTTAGTCTTGCACGCGTAACAACAGCGTGCGTTTTGTAATACAAGTATATGTTTGTTTCAAAAGCAATACAAGTTGGACTGGTAAAAGAGCTGTATGGTTATGACTTTTTTATATATAGAGAGAGGATTTTGCATCACATAGAATTTTAAGACTTAATACAATACGGAAATATCTTTTTTTGCTCTTAACCAATGAAATTGTTGTACTTTTATCTACTGAGTGATAAAGTGTTTGAGTTTGATCAGTTTGAGGTAAAATTTTCATCTCACATTTTGTTGTGAACTTAAGAAATATTGTTGCTCAACACCAGCAATTGTGAATAACATACTTGCATGTTATTTGTGCTAGTACTACACTTTTTAAATTTTATTATTCATATGTTTACTTTGTTCCAAAAATTTAAAGATTTTTAGCTAGGTGCCAAATATTAAACGGCATCCCCGGGACAACATCATGCGTTGTCTATATATATGTTTGAAAATCGATTGCATTGTTCACATTTTAACTGCAAGACATTTATGTTCTGATTCAGCTGTTAAAACACATTGTACATGTATATTTCTCCCTTTCCACTTGAGTTTCAAATTGAGTTGTTGAATAATAAGACGTTGTATCATTTTCTCCATTAGACGTCAATCCTTGTATTCTATTCATGCTTGTTGATGAAGCCCTTGGGTCTCTGAAACAATTGAATAAGTGTAAGAAAACTCTGAGTAAAGAGCAACATGCATGTAATTCTTTAAACAAAAGGGAAAATTTCACCTCAACCTCAATATATTAAGGTATCAACTGGGATTGAACAGCAGTTGTATAAGTAGGGAGCTAAGAGTGGAATACTAACTACATTCAACTACAACCTTATCACCCAAAGTATTATTTAGAAACTGTATTATAAAATAACATTATTGTTAAAAAGAACACTAGCTTTGAAAATTGAAAATATTATTCTAAATCTTTACAGTGTATGGTGAAGTTGTTCCCAACCAAAATTTAAACATACAAGAAAAATTGGTTAAACTACCTATTTTAAAGCATTCTCTTCTACACAAATCACCATATGTAACCACAAACCAACAGGGTGGGTTTCAACAAAACAACTTTGCATCATGTCAAAACAAAATGTTTAAATGCACAGGTTCAATAACAGCAATGACAAGTTCTTATGTAGGTTCAACAAAACAACCTTTGTCATATCATAACAAACTGTGTAAACACAAGTTCTGAGAGACATGCCAAATCTTATATATTTCTAAAATTCTAATAGTAATACAAAACATCTAATTTAATATTACCCATAGGTTGCTTGTCGTTTTGTTAGATCCTTGTTTGCTGTTTTAAATGTAGTGAAGAAGGATAACATTTGTATTAGAAACATTTGGAAAGGAAAATGGGCTTAGGTGGGTGTTATAATTGCCATCCCTAAAATATTCTCATGTTTTTTACAAAGCCAGTGATATGATCAACACATACTGCAAACCTGAAATGTTGCATTGTTTTTGGCAAAGCCCATGTTATTCTAAAAACATCTTGGAGCCCTGTTAAAGATAAGCTTCTTTCAGCTTACTTGGTACCAAGTACAAGTTGGGTTTCCTTGGCGAAAGCCTAAACAAGGTGAAGGTGATTCTAAACAGTGCTGTAATCAAATGAAACCCACAATACTGTTTAAAAATAACAATACACATAGCTAGCGTAAAAAATGAGGTTTAGCACTTCTAAATTTTTGGCAAAGCTAATACAGACATTATTAACATTGTGCAATCGACATGGGAGTGCAAATCCAGATCAATGCTCATATCCGTATGCCGCTTTGCAGTAGACGGTAGCTACACAAGCGTAAAATCCAAATCTGCTGTACAGCTCTACATGTTCATGCGTACGTGTAAGCGGACTACGGATCTCGGAGATGTGCTTGCATCTGGATATGCGCTCCGTGTAGATTGCTCCACTGTTGCAAGAATGCACAGGACTGATCTAAGATCAACTTTGCATTTGCTAAATTTGTTTTAAATGTATTTTGCCTGGTATACCATACAGATAAAAGCCAGATAGTGAGGGACGTGTTATGAGCAACTACTCATGTTTTTCCTCAAGTGATGTGACTTTATATTGTGACATATTTTCAAAAATAGTAAACCATCAACCCATTCATAATCTTAGGCATTTTCAAATGTGTGTTTTTCAAACTCTTCTGTATTTAATGTTTTCAAAATGATCTCCATCCAGTTCAAAATTCCTTGTTCACATGAAATATACTTTCTTCAAGCAAACCATTCATGAGAATACTGTTTTGAGTCTCCCCTTTTCAAGCCCCTTAATATTTAGGGGATTCTGAGTGCCTGAATATTTTATTATTCCTTGGGTCATTTTGTTCATTTAAATTTGTTCTATTTCACAATTTTCAGTCCTTTGCATTAAAGACTAGCACTTTCAGATTTACTACTTCTTCATAATCAGGTTTATGTTGGAATTAGTCATTACAGGGACATGAAGTTGAGAATTTCAGTGTATTCTAGAATTGTTCACCCTTTGAGGTTTAACTATTCCATTGAACACAGCAAGTAAAATAATGCAATCTGTCTCATGTCCGTACTCTTGAAGTCAGGGATATCCATATATCCGTTTACCTCAGGAAACGACTCTTCCTTTGAACATGGCTAGTAAAAACAAAAGTGACCATGCAACCTCTCATGTTTCATGCCCTGGCCACACTTAATCCTGACATTTCAAACATAACCATGGACTAATTCAATGCCACAGGACATTTGGTTTGAAATGTATCTTGCAAACGCTTCAACATCAAGCAACATCAACATTTGCAGAATACAACTTAAAGCTGTAGATATACTTCGTCATTTTTGTAGTTTGAAGACATTTTCATTCAGAATTTTTCTCATGGTGATTGGTTTTTAAGAATGGTGTAAACTTTCATTCTGAATGAACATTTTCCCATGTACAATTTCACCATTGTGTAAACCATAACCATCATTGCAAGAAGAGATTAGCTTACCATGAATAGATCTAGGCCGTAGAATCAATATCAAACATAATACTATTCATCAGTGATCACTTGAAAATGTGCAATGGGGTGAAAAATAGTTCACGATATAATACATTCTCCATCTACTCCATTCTTAAAAACCAATCATCATGAGAAATTGAGAAAAATTCTGAATGAAAATGACTACAAAAATGATGAAGTATATCTACTGCTTAACTGTGCTTAAATAAGGTCACATAAAACAAAAATTGTTTGTCTCAAAGCTGAAGCTGCCACACATTTGTAAAATCAGATGATCTGCAAAAAAAAAGTTATGTGATATTTATGTTTGATTTTTTCCAAGAATTTGTTTTTTTGAAAATCATACTTTTCCTCACCAAAAACAAATTCATGAACATGATTTGAATAAAATACTTCTTAACTTTATTTGTGAACATAAATTTATGATTGGTGTTTGAAAAAATGTCAATATATAGAGCTCAAAACTTATAATTTCAGTGTTGATATACCCCAAAATCCTAATTGGGGAACATAGTAAAATAAAATATGGCATTTCGAATTAATATTCATGCCACTTGGGAGCTTTGAGACAATCTATTGGTTTAGTTGACCTAATAATAGACCAACTCATCATGTTTCTTAAATAATGATAGACACATTCTTCATGTTCAATGATGGGCCTCTTTTTATCAGGAAGGTGTATAGAAATAACAGTCCGGGCAACGAACCTAATCAGGTTCGGTTGAACCAGATTTGGAACAAATATTCCCACAATGCATTGCACTTATACATTTAGATTCAAATTTTAAACCTAATTTAAACTATTATCGATACTAATTTTTGCTCAACATATAATTGTTCTTAGTGAACAGTGTTATATTTTTGGTTGAAAATGTTTTAAAATAATTTACATATAATTGATTACGTAATCTAATTAATTATGTTGTCTTAAATAACACATAACCTCACGGCAGATATTTAAAAACTCACACCAGATTTTTAGGCAATATCTCAAAGGTTAAGAAAACGGCAAGAAAAGTTTATCCAAACTTCAAATAAACTCACCTGGGAACAAAAACCCACAAAAGCACCAAATTACGATCCAGATCTGGTTCAACCGAACCTGATTAGGTTCAACCGAACCTGATTAGGTTCGCGAACCTAATTAGATTCGTTGCCCGGACTGAATAATGAATGCATCTCTTTTTTTTTACATTGGCAGATTTAAGCAGAAATTAGCAGATAAATAACGCTTTTCCATGACAAAGGGCAACGTCTACTATTACTATATCAAACGTATACACATGTATCTAGATATATCAGGTGCGATTTGAAGTGAAATTGAATGTTTAATGATAATATTTACTATAATTTGTATCTGCAACACTGCAGTTTTACATTGCACTGCACATTTTGCATTTGTCTCCAATTTTTAAAGTGTATAATTATCTTTGAATTTAATCAATGATTTTGACTCTGAAGCTTGTTTAGCACTGATAATTGCATCAACAAATTTACATTAAACATGAAAATTGAACACCACAGAGTTTTGCAGACATTTCGGCAGAAATAGTCTTATTAGTAGCTCACCAGTATACAAATTAATTCAAATTTGTGTTTTGTTTGTGCTCTGTAAAACTCTCTAATGATAAGTGTAAGATTTAAATGACTTTTCCTACAAATGGACTAGTAACTATCAAAAGTAATTAAAGCCGTGTCCTGAATGTATTTTCATTCCTTAAAACTTTTGCAAACATGCTCTATCAGCTTTCATCAGTAGACAGCATACCCTGTATGTTTCAAGTGCATAACAATGTGACACTCAATCAACAACAGGATATATGTGTTTATGCTTTGCCATGAATTGTCAGATGAGTTTGGGTTTATAAAGAGATAAAGCAGGGGTCAAATGAGGCATATCAGTCATCATCAGTAGACAGCACTGCCCATTTGAAATGCACAGTCATGTAAGAATTGTTAAATCTACCTTTGATCCAAATCTTATAATATTGCTTTAACTAACCAATAACAATGAGAATTATAACTTGACTTGAGCACACAGATAAACCAACAAAAAAATTTATACTTTGCCATGAATTGTCAGACATGTTTGGGTCCATAAAAAGACAAAGCAGGGATCAAGCGAGACTTATCAGTCAGCTATCATCAGTAGACAGCACTGCCCAAATTGCATAGTCATGAAAGAATTGTTGAAACTTACTTTGGTCCAAATCTTATAATATTGCTTTAACTTACCAATAACAATCAGAATGTACTTGGTTGGTTTATATGATGAGCACACAGATAAACCAACAATATTATCATTCTTTGATTAAATTGGTAATTATTTTGCTCAAAGTATACCTTAACAAAATCAAGGGAGAATTAAATTAAAAAGATTAGATTTTCCACAAAA
>JXSR01S045025.1:10316-25906 GCA_000969725.1 Ophiothrix spiculata
AATATGAGCATGTTTACTTATTTTAAGCAAAACACAGACATTTTCAGACCAAAGAACGAAATATCGCTACTGGCGTCATTTTCGTGAGAATGGCCGATAGATTTTGAAACTGTTAACCCTTGTCTTAACCAAGGGGGGGGGGGATTACCACCCCCCTAACGGATGATTCCGTGTCGCATAAAAACGCAAACAGATATGACCTAAGGGTTTTGGGTAGTTGTAAGTTCATCCTTTGCGGTCATTTTAGCAGAAAAAAATGTGTAGGTACCACCTTCAGGGGGGTCAGGGTTACCTCGTCAAAGTCGGAAGGTAGAGGGGGATGGTTGCCACCTGAAAAAATTTTAAGTCGCCATTTTGAAAACTATCTGCATGGTATTCACTTAAAACTTACAGAACATATTAGAAACATCATTTCCCTTCTGTATAAGCAAAAAAACCGACAAAATTCCGATATATAGAACTTTTAAAGCAACATTTCGATTTGGTGGCCATTTTGCCCAAAATCGTGATTTTTCCGACTCGGAAGTACTTATGACGTCATAATTACGTAACACCTTGGCCGATTTCCATGATTTTGGTATCAATGGATAGAGGAGACCCTACCCTATACTATGGTATAAGCACTCTAATTTAAATTTCATAGGGGGTGGTAACCAAGATTTTTAGACACCCATTTCAATGACTCTTATACTTAAATATATAATAAGAACAAAACATATACTTTTCATGTCTGCTGTACTCCCAGAGACTGATACTCCCAAATGAAAATACAACAAGGCATTGTGTACATTTGTTTTCGTTGCTAATATGGTCCTTGAAAAAGAGAACTTTGCTTCCTTTGGGTATCCTTAATATATTATTGGGATGTGGTGCCTCATTAATGATACCTCTTTTTATATCTTTCCAAGATTTTCTTCATACTTAAAGGGACTGGCCGAGATCCTGTCCGCTGATTTTCTGACTATATATTTTTTCACATGTATCGATAGTACATGATTATACTAACATATCCTACCAGTAGTTTCCGCTGAATTTGTGTAACAGAGGAAAAAAATGAAATTATTTACCAGCTGTATTTTTTGTCGCCGGCGACAAAAAATAGTTGAAAAAGTGTTTCTTGTTTCAAATCTTAAAAAGATCTTGTTTCTACACCTGTGATGGGTAAGCAAAATTATTTTTGATAAAATTGTTTCTCTTTTGATATGTATTAACTAACACTCCAAGAGCTTCATTTGATCTTTTATCTGGTAAATCCATCTGAGGTACAAATTAAGGATTTAGAAAACACTGGATAGTCACACCACCATCACATAATTATAGATATATTGCAAATCAATTTGCTGTCAATTTGAGCCATTTCTGTGTAATTTTTGTAGGTTGGTTTTTTTTTATTTTACTACACTTTTAAGCTTTATTTAAAGCATTTCCATAGGTTTTTAATTCTAAGTGGAATCTAGGCTAGTCCCTTTAATTATCATGTAACAGGCAAAAAATCTGACCGACGGCGAAATTATGTGTAATACCAATTTTTTAAATTTCTTTTTGTGATTTTGCAGTCCTTGATTTCAGTGAATAATAATATACCTATTTTCCTTGAAATTAAGAATTCGAATGGTTACCACTTTTTAGGTTGAATTGGAGGCCTTGTGATGTCATCATTCTTCTCACACAGTGAGTGTGCCCCAAATTTTGTTTGGAGGCCATCTACATATGTTTTCGGCCTAATTTTATCATGTTTATAAGAACTCTTGCATCACACATATGTCTGTCTGTTTGTAGCACTTGTATCTTTTCTTCCTTATTCAATAAACCAAAGTTTACTCTTCTTGACAAAAAGCCAAAACTCCCCAATTCCAATTTCTCAGATCACATCCCCATCTCAATACCTATAATTACTAATAGCTGTGCCATTAGAGGAAGGAGATATTTTGTGCTTCTAAGCATGTATTACTTACTATGAGAGTGGACTGATTTTATAGGAAACTATATATATAATCACATACTAGTTAACTTGCTGTACAAACAATTCCATTAACATGATAAGAAGCATTGAATAATGGCTAGCATAATTATTGAGCATTTGGTACACAGTGTAATCTTGACCATTACTCCGGGGTAACGTGAGTTTGTCCTTTTTAAGGACTATTCTTGTTTTATGTTTCTTTGTATTTATTTCCTCCTATATATCCTATTTTTGTTAAGCAGCAAACCTTTTGACTTGGATTGTTATCACAATTATTTTATTGTACATCAAAAACGCATAGGCTCCAAACTTAAGGTGGAATTACCCCTGCGGTGCATGTAAACAATGAAACATCTTTTTTCATCTTGTACAAGTAAGAGTGCACGACACTGATATGTATTTATACAATATACACTAACTGCTTTCAAAACATGTTACAGTTTACATCATTATGTAACTGGTTGCCATGGCAATGGCAGCCATTTTGAATTGCATATTTTCACATGATTCTCTACGTTGTCCAAGATATCTGAAAAACTATAAGAGATATTGATCAGAAACAAGTTGCATTTGATTTCTAAAGAACATGGCTATGGGGCATACTGGAAAAAATATAATTATTATCTTCGTTACACAGCAATTTCCATGGGATCAACTTCAAATCAACATCCAGTGTCCACTAGGCATCTCTATTTCTGAAATGAGCGCAGAGAAAAAAATGGTTATTTATGTGATTAATGGAAAATGGGAAATAATGAATACTGAAAATATTACCTCATTATGATCAGAAACAAATGTTACGGGAAACTGGGAATTGAATTTCATTATCATATGAACAAAAATGCCAGTACTTGTCCTCTGCTTCGTATCAAGGAAGGGTTGTTAATGCTGTTCTTAATATTATCAAAGGTGATAAATGTGTTATGTCTGTGATACTGGATATAATAGACAAATATTGACTGCGTTGAGGGGCATGGTATAAATTATTTTCCCGAGGTGATCTCAAAACCATGAATATGCCTGAAGCGAAGCTGAGGGCATATTCATGGTTTTGAGATCACCGAGGGGAAATAATTTTAACCATGCCCTAAAGAAAACGCAGTCAATATTCGTTTTATATACCGAATATATAGATTTTTGTTATCTGGTTGGTTAAAAGAATCATTTTTGCACTTAAAAAACGCCCGATGGTCAATGGTCGCACACGTATTGCTTGTGTTACACCAGTGCCGCAAAATATGCTGAGCGGCCCTAGTGAAAAATATGCCCTGGGCCTAGTTAAATCCAAGCCCTCAGTTTTAACCAATCAGAGGACAACAATCTATATATGAGGTATATAATTAATCTTATAATATGTATAAGTGCAGGGGTAGCAAAAGTCTGCCCTTACTTTGCCTGATGGTATAGTCCATGGCTGTGAAGAGTAACTTAGGGCACAAATCATGCACACAGGAACCCATCCAGCCTATGGACTAATATACAAATATTGACTGCTTTGAGGGGCATGGTTTAAATTATTTTCCCGAGGTGATCTCAAAACCATGAATATGCCTGAAGCGAAGCAGAGGGCATATTCATGGTTTTGAGATCACCGAGGGGAAATAATTTTAACCATAACCCGAACAAAAAGCAGTCAATATTCGTTTTATATACCGAATATATAGATTTTTGTCCATTGGTTGGTTAAAAGAGACATTTTAGCACTCCAAGCGCTCGATGATAATTTACGATATTTGTTTCTCCTTTCAGTGCTGACCGCGTCGTATTCAGTGCGCCCAAGATAACTAGCTCACGCACTGCAGCGCGTGTCTGACCATGAATGCTTACAGTCGCGCGCGTAAAGCTCGAGTTACACGACGCAAAATAAATTAAGCGGGCATAGTGAATGCTTTGCCCTGGGCATAGTAAATTTATAGGGCCTAGTTAAATCCATGCCCTCACTTTTAACCAATCAGAGGACAGGAATCTATATATGAGGTATATAACATAGATAATGTCATTAAAAAAAAACTTCCTCCATTTGAACCACATTTTAGTCTCAAGTTTTACAATATATTTATTTGAAATTTGCACAAAACTAATAAAGTAAGACCTTTATTAGTAGGACCTTTGATGTTTGATATTTTGTCTTTGTACATTACTGCTCTGCGCTATTATGAACATATAATCCATTAGAATTACAACCCAGAATAATAAACTTAAGGCCTATATCAAATAGATAACTTGGAAACACCCATTTCATTTCCTTCTAACATTTTGCAGTTTTGTTAGCAAGTCCTATTGTTATAACTTCATGTAATGTGTAGTTTGAGCCTCTTTTGTGGATCATATCACATGATTGTCTGCCTTTGTTAGGTTATCGTTTCAATCATTGTTTCTTTAATATTAGAAGGTATCAAGAAATTTAAACCCAAATGTCATGTAGTGATACCCCAGATTCAGCACTGCCCAGATTACAAGTATAAACTAGAAAAGATAAACAAAAAATACCTGTATCTATGTAGATGATTTGAAAACACTTAGATCATTTCCTTTTGACCTTCTACAGTTTTGTAAGTAAGTCGTGTTGTTATAACTTTATGTATTGTGTACTTTGATTCTCTAATGTAGATCATATGACACTAGTATCTGGTTATTGTTTCCGTTTTTATTTTTGTTTTTTGTAAGATTGATAGCAAAAGATGCTAAAGAATTTAAACATAAACTTATGTATGATGTATTGAGTCGCCAGACAAAGATATTACCTAGAAATGATAAACTGAAGGCCTGTATCAAAAAGATAATTTCAAAATACCCATTTGATTCCTGTTCACATTTTGCAGTTTTGTAAGTATGTCATGTTGTTAAAACTTTATGTAATGGTGTATACAGTCTGATCCTCTCATCATATCATATCACATGAATGGCTGCCTTTGTTAGGTTATCATTTCAATCATTTTTGCATTAATATTAATAGGTGAAAGAATATAAACCCAAGTGTCATATATTGACTCTCCAGAAATACAAGAATAACCTAGAACAGATAAATAAGGCCTTACATCTAGTAGAAATTTTCCTCCTGATATTCTGCAGTTTTGTAAGCAAGTCCTGTTGTAATATCTCTATGTACTATGTAGTTTGATTCTCTAATGTGGATCATATTACACTAGTGTCTGCAAAAGTTAGGTTGTTTTAATGTTTCTTTTTTTTTATTGATAGCAAAAGCTAAAGAATTTGAACCATAACTTATGGGCAATGGTGTAGTCCTTGATGTTTTACCCCATAATTTCCCTCATATTATTCGAAGCCCTGCCCTCCTTCCGAAATATTAACCTTATTGTCTAGATAAAAAATTTAACTATTTTAGTTTCTTTGGATCATTTAGCTTGATGAATTGGTGACTTTCGTTCCTAATTATGAACAGGGTCCTAAACTACACCATTACCAACTTATGTGTGGTGTATTAAAAAACACCACCAGACAGAAATATTATGTAGAAAAGATAAACTGAAGGCCTGTATCTAAAAGATGATTTCAAAACACCATTTCATTCCTGTTCACATTTTGCCATTTTGTAAGCATGTCATGTTGTTATAACTTGTGTAATATGTAGTCTGATCCTCCCATGTAGATCATATCACATGAATGGCTGCCTTTGTTAGGTTATCATTTCAATCATTTTTGCATTAATTTTAATATGTGAAAGAATATAAACCCAAGTGTCATATATTGACTCTCCATGCAGAAATACAAGAATAAACTAGAAAAGATAAATAAGGCCTTACATCTAGTAACGCTTATTTCATTTCCTCCTGATATTCTGCAGTTTTGTAAGCAAGTCTAGCTGTTCACATTTTGCAAATTTGTAAGCATGTCATGTAGTTATAACTTATGCAATATGTAGTTTGATCCTCTCATGTAGGTCATATCACATGAGTGTCTGCCTTTGTTAGGTTTTTGTTTTGTGACGGTATATGACAGATTGAAAACCTCTTAAAACATTTTGAAATGTCATATACCGCCAGGGACCATTCCACTTTTACCACGGCCCTATTTTTGTAAACTGGGTGGCGTTGAAGGATCATTTTTCGTTAGCTTCCAAGCATTCTCTTGGCGAAGTCAAGCATGACCTGGGGTCGATTTCACTAACCTTAAAATGCATCGTTAACCCATTGTAAGACCAAATCCCATCGTTAGCTAAAACCACCTCTTGACCCCACGCAATGTTAACAAAGGGTTCAATTTTTCTAATGCATAATTTGTATACCTTACGATGCGGTGAACACTTACGAAGGGTTTTCATGTCTTTGTGAAGTTTAGTTGTTGTTACGAGCTGAACCCTTCGTTAGCTACGATGCATCGTAATGTTAGTGAAATCGACCCCAGGACATTTCATCACCTGTTTGTCACTCTATTACATATACACATTCCACATGACCACTCAACTTGAGCGGTGAAGTGACCTTGACCCAGGCTTTGTCAAATCAAATTTGACCTAAAAATCATGTTTTTTGACCTATTTGTGTTGTTGCCCCTACCTATACGTGAGAAGGTTGATCCCATTCGGAGCTCAAATTTACACTTAACTAGATTACCTATCAGATCTGACCAAAAACAACATAAGTTTCCCGATAGTTTCCTTAAAAATGCCTTCTGAGATATGGTTGAATAAAGCGTTTGTGTGGAAATACTTTAGACCGCGAGTGTATGTGTCTGACTTTGTCAGGTTATTGTTTGCAATAGTATTAGAATGTATCAAGGAAACAGAAGTGGCCTCACCTTTTTGATAAATCAAAATGAATTTAATCCAAACTGCTTTTCATATTTCATTGGATGAAAACTTGGCCCATCAAATTGAAATTCCAATCCGGACAACCATCTTTGAGTTAAATTAGTACCAACTTCCATGATCATCATAAGTTAATAGTGTAAAAATGACAATGGCATGTCGTAATGATGGATTGTTTTAAATTTATAATGGTTTGTTAATATGTGTGCATATTCACAAATTGTATAGATTATGTTGGTCAAATTAGGGCAAGTTCAAAAACCTTAATGGGAACTCTGATGATAATTTTTTCCCTTTATTTTGTACACCCGAGTTTAATTTAATTTGTTTATTTTTTCCTTACAGACATGTTTGGTCCAGGTAGTCCCACGCCAGCACCAACAGGAGGAGCAGCATTCTCTTTATTTGGTGACAGCAATGATGCAGGTTCTACTGACACTAACCCTTCTGCTGGATTCAGCTTCAGTTTTGGCGGTGGACCAGATTCTCCCAGTATTGGGGCAGCATCTTCACAACCATTCAGTCTGTTTTAAATCAGATTTAATCAGAACTGGTTTGTTATCTTACTGAAATATTTTACCTGTCTCATACTTTAACCCTTTTGGTCCTGAATTACCATATTGGGGCATACAACCCATACTGAATTGATATACATGCTATATACAGAACAGAATGCCTGAGTATTCCAGCATAAGTGGCCAAGAGAACACTCAGGCGTTCTCACTCAATCTAACTGAAAGGGTTAAGTATTGAAGGGACATCAAATATTCTTAAGAAAGTTTTGTTTGAAATATGCTGCAATATCTCGTGTGTGCTCTGATCGCATATATTTTTGACTGAGAGTACTGTGCAAATTATTGTTATTCTTGATTTAAAAACACTCTGCTGAAACTATGATATACTTACGTTCCTTAAAATTGAATCTTGTTGAACATTGTTGCTTTGTGATTAGGCCAAAAAATATATGTTGTGCTGCCCTTAGTGACCATCCTCTAGTCAAAAAGAAAAAAATAGGGTTGGTAAAGCACCAAATTTTGCTCACATTGGATGTTGTTGTTTTTTTGGAACAATAGTGGAAAATGCACCAAATTTGACACCTGGAGTTAAAAAACAATTTTCCGACCAACCCACCCACCAAACTGTTTCAAAAATTTCACTTGAGAGCAGTTCAACAATTATTTTTTGGTCTTATTTCCAATGTTTAGTCAATTCAGTTGCTCACTATTGACAGAAACAAATCTTATTTTTTGATACTAAATGTTTTGATCACCTTCAGCTTTTTAAAAACAAGTCAAATAATGTGCATATGTTTTAGATTAATGTTAAAAGTTATAGATTTAATATTAAAATTGAAGTTGAAGTAAGTTCTATCAAAAAATATCTTTATTTGATGAAACTTAAGGTATGTACATTTATGTAAATTATTAAATTTTAACAGATTTTTCTGTTTAATATATTCAGAAAACAGATAAAAATATTTTAATTCATTTATTTATTTATTTATTTTGAGTATTTATGATTTGAAAAAAAAACCAAGTGGTGGAAGTCATCTGTAAAAGTTGAAAAAGTATTCAAGGACAACTTGCTAAAATGTAATTACACACGGAAGTGTATGAAACTCATTATGTTATAATTAAAATATGGCCAAAAGTTGTTGTAATTGTCATGTGAATGGATAAATAAAAAGAATTCCAGTACTGGTAGTTAATAACTGGCAATGAAGTTTGTGTTGTGATATCTTAAGATTCCAGGGGGAGTTGGTATATTTGGATTTTTTTGTAGGGGTTGTGTGGCCTGAACCTTGAACCCCTAGCCCATCTTTAGCGGTAATTTTTGGCAAAAGAGAAAGAGAAGCAGCACCAATGTTCAGGGTTTTCTCACAAAATATGGACCCAAGTTCAGGAAATTTCATAAAAAACTATAGATTCTTGAGTTTTGCCGTAAAATCAATGGAACAATGCACAAGGAACGGGATTTTTTTTGAAAATGTATTCTGATCTAAAACTTGGACCCATGTATAGGGCTTTTACATGAAAAATCAACCCATTTAAGCAGCGCATCCCCATATAGCATTTCTTTGGAACTACCTTACCCCTTTCATATTCTTATTAAGTGGTATTAAGGAGATAAACAATTATAAGATCATTGGAATATGGGACACCCGGGTTGGGACACATCATAGATAGCAGCCAAGTTCTCCATCGACCACTGGATATCACGTAAAAATGGTATTTTTTACAGATTGGGCACGATACGTACGTAACGTGAAAAGGGTATCAAAAACACGAAAATAATAAAAAAGAGTATACTTTTTGCGCAGAAATATACGCGTTTAAGGTCCGATTTGTGAGGGAGAATCATCTTTTTTGCCAGCTCTTTGCTTAGTTTTCAGCAATGTTTTGGCAAAGTTTTCCAAGCTTCCCCGGCTAAGCAAATGATGCTAATGTAACAATCCAATAAGGGAACGCTTATCAAATTCTGAGCCAAAAGATTGCAATATATAGCACGTTTTTGATAGACTAGTGGACATCGCAGATCTCAGGTAGTTTGTTTTACGATGCTAAGAATTTGGACTCAAAGTGTTCTGTTTTTGTGCTAAGTTTTAAAATAAAGCAAGTTTTTAACAGGATGTATGCCGAATTCGAGTTACAAATTAAGTGCAATATTTTAGTGACCTTTTTCAAATACTGAAAAAGAGATGGTGCACTCTAAAGTGGTTTAGGCTGTTACATTAATGTTTTACTTAGGTATGTAAGGGGGTCAAGCTATTGTAAATACTTGTTAAGGGTACATTTTCACACCAAATACGTGTTAAGGCTACAGTTTCGCACCGAATACTTGTTAAGGGTTCGGTTTCACTGACATTACTTGTTAAGGGGTGCATTTTCAGAATGGTGAAAATACTTGTTTTGTGTGCTTTTTGAAATCCTGTCGTCGCGCTTGATATACACTCATCAATGGAGGCGCCCCCCCAGGATCAAGTTAGATGAGCAAGTAAATCACTTGCACACTGTGTGGAAGGTCCCTAGTTTTTTCAGGGGTGTGAGAGTTCAGCTTTTTAGCTGATTTCAGCTTTTTTAGTGGCTTCAAAAGAGTCATAATTTCAGCTTTTTCTTTCATTTTCAGCCTGTTTTATGCATTTTTTCACAATTTTCAGCTTTATCACATGACTCTCACACCCCTGTTTTTTAGTCCCAGTTGTTTTAAATTTGATTGCATTTGAAATTTCCCCTTGACAAGGAGCTCACAATTTTGATGAAGTTTCCTTTACGCACACGACCATCCCTATAATTGATTTTTTAAAATGTTTTTTCTGTTTTTGTACATTAGAATACAGACCCCCTTTTTTGATTCCTGATTTTGTGTTCCTTTTCCGAATTCATGCATTCTGAAGATGTAAGACCATTTTATTTCAAGAATTTGTGTTAAATATTTTTTGGTGTTTGATGTTTGTTGTTTCATTTTGACACCAAAATTAGCTTACGTTTGCATATTTTAGCCCTAAATAACACATACAGGTATAGAAGTGTTTGCAAATAAATTAAAAACAAGGAAAAGATCAAAATTTTGAAAGACTGGCTAAATTTATTAAGCAAACAGTTTATTGTTCTGCTAAGTGAGTGCATCTAAATGGTGCTGAGGCTTAACAAAATTACAAGGCATTTGGGTATAATTCATTGAATAGCATATATTAATAATTTTTTTGTTTTGTTTTATTTAAGGGTATCATTTGCATATCCTCACATATTTTTGTCTTGTGGTTATGTTTATTCATCTCATCAAAGTCTATCATAGTTTTGAAATAAACAAAATTTATTTAAAAAAATATCTAGGGTATACATAAGCCTTACATTTATTCCAGGATTAATTCATAAGTTCTCTCTGAATCACAAGTAAAAAGCTAATTGCCTTTCATATGATATCACAAATGTATATTAATGTATATAGAAACCACCAATATGCATGAGGAAATCCATTACGAAAGTATCTATCTGTTGATTGAATCAGAATGATGCATAATAGTTTTATGTTTTGTTTTTCAAACTCTGTTGTCATTGCATACATGTATACCTGCTGATTATATTTCCTTATTATACTGTTAAGAGTACTAGAATTTCTATTAGGCATGTAAAATTCCTAATTGAATTACAAATTTAATTTTAGAGATATAAGATTGCAGTCCATCAAAACAATATGATGGGCAGTTTCTTTTATAGATACAAAATGGAGGAAGTTCAATGGCTGTCTCAAGTTTGATTTCTTCTCCGCATTTATCCCAACTCATCTCATCTCTGTCCAACTACATTCACCATAAAAAAGTAAAGTGTTTGGCCATTGTCCAAATATGTGATGACTCACACCGTAAAGGGGGACATTGCGACAGAACACTTTTCGAGAAACTGGTGAAAATAGGCAGGAAAAAACAAAGAAAATAATAAGAATTTCCAGCAGATTTAAAGAAAAAGAAAGAAAGAAAGAATTCTTTAGGCTAAACGCCAAGGATAACCCAAGAACGCCTTTAATGAAGCTTATTTCAATTGGAGTCCAAGATCTTTCTTTAATTAAATCAGTTTTGAATGCAGGAGGAAGACCGGAGTACCCGGAGAAGAACCTGCGGAAGCAAGCATGGACTGAAAACCAAATGCACATACAGCGCCGGGACCGGAAATCGAACCCGGGACTCAGTGGTGCAAAGCGAGGAAATTACCGCTACGCTAACCCACTTCCCTTGTAAAACTTGATTGCCTTGATCAATTTCAACAAGTAAGGTGTCATTTTAAAGCTTAGAAAATGCTATAACAGATGAAATGATAAAATCAAAATTGATATAATCTGCAAAGTCCCCCTTTTCAAGAACATATCCTCTTAATCATCACATGGCCGCCATGCAGCATAAGCCTGTTCCTTCATTGATACATTTCATTACTCTAATATTTCTGCATTAATTATCCATCAAAGAAAACAATTCTTAGATACAGCTGAAATGAAAATATACTAAGCAAATTTATGACATAGCTATTGAATGATATTAATGTTTTGGTGCCCAATGTCCGGAATAGAGAGACACTTATATTGCTATGTAGGAATGCAATACCAGAGAAACAAGAAAAGGGGTTGTTGTCATGAATTTTCATTTAAAGATTATTTTTCAATAAAATGTTAATTCCTAAAACTTTTTTTGGTACAAAATGGCAAGGAAAGAAGGGGTGTTTTTTTTATCAAAATCGAAAATAGCAATAAGGATCTATTTTGAAAATATTTGGACACACAGAGTACCATAATGATATCTAAGACACCCCTCTCCCTTCTCCCATTCTTGCTTCGGGCTTTTTTTGCTCATTATTTACATAACACTTCATAAGTTTGTATTAATACATATTAACAAGAAAATTGATATCTTGGCTTTGATGCAATGATACCATAAAATATTTATGGCTTGGGTTCATATCATATAAGGCTGTAGCAAATTTAACACTTGGTCACGTAATTTTCATACCAAATGTTTGAAAATGGCAGGAAAACATCTTGAGAAATAGATTCTTTCTATGTTTTTGATAATATTGCAATTATTTTTATTTTTGTAATTATCAAAGATTAATAACTGTTATGCATGTTTTTTTATTAATATGACATTAAAGAACATGTTGCAATTAGTCTCTTACAACCATATTTGCTTTGTAACACGGTACAAATGGTCTACAAATTAAGGAAGCTGTGTGACATGACTTTTTCATCAAGGTGCAGTATTGTATCTATTTGTAGAATTTCTCCGTTCTTGGGGAAAAAATGAGTGGAATGCCATTAGGCCGAATTCATAAAAGTAAGCAATTGCTTTTTCTATGGCTTTTACTAGAATATCTGCCCATATATGGATAAAAGTTCAAGTAAAAGCCATAGAAAAAGCAATTGCTTACTTTTATGAATTCGGCCTATTGAATAGAAAAAAATTATCATAAAGACACAATCCTGCACCTCACTCGACTTTTCATGTCACAAGAATTTCATTTTGAAGTTGTTGTGTTGTGACATGGAAATATTAGCTATTGAACAACAAATTCTATTAATTATCCCACTGTTTATTCATGCAATATAAAAAATATTAATGATTTTGGTTTGTATTGCACGAGGCTGACGATAGGTCTGGGGGTCAGTTTAATGGGATATGCTGGGGTATGGGGATGCATTTGTAAAATGTGTAAATGTAAATTTAGGATACAAATCAGGCTCTTTTTTCCAAAGGAAAAGGGATATACCAGGTGTCCCAAAAAATTGTTACATGTAGAAAAATGACCATGTGCTTGAGCTATAGCAGTTAGAGAAACAAAACTTTGCACACATTGTATTACAACCCTCTACTAGATACTCGTAAAATTGTGATATCACAGCGTTATTGGTTTTTGAGTTATCAACAAAGGTAGATACCTATGTCAGAAACGCATTTGTTCAAAATTCAACAAAATCGGAAGCATGTTCTTTTGATGTCATTTTAACCCTCGTTCAGCCACTTTGAAATTGACATGTCCAAAGTTAGGTTGTTTCATACCATAGTATAGGGTAGAGTTTCTTCTTCCCATTGATACCAAAATCATGAAAATTTAACTATTTTTTAGGTAATTATGACGTCATAAATATTATTACAACAGGTCTAAAATTATGTCGAAATCTGATTTTGGGCAAAAATGGCAACCGATTCAAAATTTTGCTATTTCAAAATTTACACAAGTTTGCAGTTTAAACAGTAATGTTACCCATGAAAATTTGATTGTGCTTTATGCGTATTCATCAACTTTCGCGCCAAAACTTGATTGACAGGTTCAATATAAACAACACATTATGGAATGCATGGAATGCAGGTATCCGTAATTTGCATAATAGATATTCTAAAAGAGAGTTCAATTATTATTCAATTAAAATTGTATCAAATTTGGTTTAATATAAAGTCTGATCACGATCATTAGAAAAAAATACTCATTAAAATACCACAAAACGTTTATGATTATTATTTTGTTGAATTTTGAACAAATGCGTTTCTGACATAGGTATCTACCTTTGTTGATACTCAAAAACTAATAACGCTGTGATATTGGCATTATCGTTAAAGAAACAAAATACATTACTAATGTATTTTGTCATTAGCATTGATGCTATATCAGGATTGTTCACATTCATCATCATAAGCATATACAATATATGCATAGGTCTTCAATATGCTCCAAACTATCATGTATAAACTTCATTTAAATGTCAAGGAATTTTACATCCATTTTATTATGTTTGTTACTGACTACAATTCTCAATCACGATAAATTGTGAAAATTTATGAAGTAAAACTTAGATGTATAACACCTCCCTGCACAATTTTAAAGAAATTAACACCTGACAGATTTAAAACACATTGTTTAGAGCATTATTTACTTGCAATCAATAACCGATGATTTTACATATGTCAGATATATATGGGAGGGAAGGGTGGGTTTTTCATTGTTGAATCCAGAATATACCACAATAAAACAACAGGTCATGCACATCGGGAAACTATGGCACTATTGGATGCCAACTCATGAAAATTGAGCTATAATGAAAGCTCTGCACAATGGAATAATGGCTAATTATGTAACCAAACAATGCCCATCTAGAAATAGCCATAAACAAGACATTGAATAGAACTCAATTGGAAATCAATGATTGGAAGTTGTGAACAACCTTTTAACCGCGGATAGCACAATAATATATAAAATGGTAACTCGCTAACAACAAATTGAATTTAATTAAATGCTTTGCACGAATGAAATTTTTATTTTGGACTCAAAGCCATACTATAAAGTGTTAAAAATGAAGCGCCCCCTGTCACCCATGACTTTTGATTTTTGTTAGTTTACTTGGTTTGCATGAATAGATAGTAATAACCTCGAAATAATTTGGCTTAAATATGCTTACTGTTTCTTTTATAGCCATTTGTTGAATTAAATTCGGATCCTGAATTTAATTCCCACGTGTATTAGTATAGGAAAGCATGCATGTGCTTTTTATCCATTTTTCAATGGCAAAACAACTTTTTGACAAAATACTCTTAAAATCGCTTTCAAATAAGCACATTCCTTCATTTTATGCTGTTTTTACTAAAAAAACACATCTTTGATAAAAAATCTTATAGTATTGCTTTAAGCTAACCGAAAGGACACCCACACACACACTTAAATGCTATTCCCTTATAAGAAAGGTTTTTGATTTGACTGCAGATCCCAAAAATAAATAATCTTAGCTCCTGGAGTAGGACCCTGACACCATCAGTCTCACAATCACAATCTTTGATCTGTAACACTGACCCCATTAGGTATGTAGTTGATATAGAATGTTGATGCTTTGCTAGAAATTGCCTCAATCTACATTATGACAACAACATTTGAAGCTTATTTTATAGACGGAACACATTTTAATGAGTGTGACAATAGCAACTTCGCATCATCTTTTTTGAGGTCATTGTTTAAAATCGTAGGTGTTTCTTTTGGGCCGAGGTACTTTCCTGGAGGAGCACAGACACACAAAACAAACATCGAGGTTACATCTTACTAAATGCAACATGGAAAGTTGCGTTTAGTCAAACACCGCCTCCATGATATCATGGCATGCATATAATGTTTCTTAAAGCAATCACTGTATTGTCGTGAGCAGGACGTACACGCAGGTCATTATCAGAAGTCATTTTACCTGATAATAACAGCGGAGTTGTTTGTGTAAACTTTGAAATAATCTTATTAGATTACAATTACAAAGGTTATTATTAGTAAATAACAAAAGATGTGAAACAAATTAAATAATCAATGGAAGCTTAAAATATTGTAAAATATACTAACAATT
>JXSR01S045033.1:0-20177 GCA_000969725.1 Ophiothrix spiculata
CTTCTACAGATATATATTACACAATAGAGCAGCTAAATCTTAAGTGTAGAGTTTCATCTGTATGTTTATGTAATATCTCAATTATATATAGCTGCCCTTTGTCAATTTTCTTTGAGCAGTAAAGATTATAGAAACAAAAACTAAACGGAGCAGCTAGTACTGACTAATATCAGACTGCTTTGAGAATCAGGCATGAGAATTTTCAGGAAATTTCCTGACTTACGGATTTTTTTTTGAAAATTTCCCCGTTCAAATCTATAGCAAAGTCCTTATTTTCAGGAAATAACAAAATTTCAGGCAACCTTGGGCATTTAGGTAATTGCTTTAACACACCATGGTCATTTTTGCACCTTTTTCACAAGATATAAATGCAATGTGAAGCTGAAATTCAAATGCATGTATGCACATATGTATTGCTTAAACAATATGATAAACATAGCCTTTTCATTAAGGTTTCAACCCTTTTTTTTTAATTCCACTTGTTTAAATGCATTACTTCACTTTAGCCTCGGTCCGAGGCGAAGGGGTTTGGAGATAGTAACCATTAATAATTGTTTATATAGTAGGCCTATTTCCTTTACTTTTTCTAGTAACTATTAATAATTGTTTATATAGTAGGCCTATTTCCTTTACTTTTTTCTTCCTCAATCTGTAATATATACACTTTTGTAACCAATATTCCCTGAGCCATAATGTGAACAATATTTTCGTAATTGTGAACAATATTTTCGTATCCCTGTAGCTCCTATTTCCATGCTCCCATTATACATGTCGTTGATTTTCATTCTTTTTATTCCCCCTATCAGCTAGAAGGATACAATGATCTAAGGTAACAACAGGGACCCGTTTATAACACTTATATGCATTGATGAAAAAAATAGCAAACCAACAAATTTTTGATTGTAGGATCATAAGTAGGCCTAGAAATTGACAGTTGCCTTGCAAACATACCTGGACTAAATACTCCTGAAAGAGAAGAAAAAAGGGGAAATCAGAGGAAAAAAACATAAAAAAAGAAAGAAAGGAAAAAAAGAAAAGAAAAAAAAGGGCCTCTAAGGCAAAAGAGGGGAAAAACATAAAAATTAGATGAAAAATAAGAAGGAAAAAAAAAAAAAAAAGACTTATAGTATTGGTATCCTTCACTATCTCCAAAGCCCTTTCGCCTCGAATCGAGGCTAACTTCACTTACTCTTGGAGTATTGGGCAAATCTTGTAACAGGAAAACAAAATGTTTGAAGAAATTAAAAATCATTATTCACATTGCTTTGACCTCTTATATTGAATATACCATACAAGTCCTGCCCATCCATTTTGACACCCAAAGAGCAAATATAGGCAGTTCTGTAATTGAATACCTGAGTAAGAAATCCACCCAAGTCCATATTTAAGGCAAATGGGAAATTGGCTTTTGCATATTATAGCCATGGGTTGTTGGTTGACTACCATATGGATATGGGTCAAAGGTTCACAATCCAACAGAAGAACTTGGTTAAATAAAGGAGCTTAGTCTTATTTTTCAAAATTTAGTTTTCATTGTGATATGAAAGAAGGCCATTCAAGAGATCTAAGTTTCAAATTTCAGCTGAATCTGTCAAATCGTTTTGATTTTACGGGTAATTTTGTATTTCAGAGCCGTCAATATGTTACTGTGTAAAATTTATTATGGTTACCATAATTAGACACATTTTCATATATATCTCCAAAACGGAACATAACTCAGCAATGAAATTTCACATACGTTATGAGAAAATTATGAGCAACATTTTGGTACCAAAATCCCAAGAAGTGTAAAAAAAAGTTAAGGTAATCGGACTAAGCTCCTTTAAGGTTTCTCATAATCACCTTTCCTAACTTTTTCTGGACTTAGGTAGTCTTTGTATTCATTAACTCAGTTGACAGTTGATATGTATATCACAGTCCTTAAAATGGTGGCATATTTACCTGGATGTAGCCTAGTTACTATAGCTGGACTAATGGGCAATTACTTCCTGAAGTACTTCTGGTGTTGAAAAATGTTTTTTCAATTTTCACTGGCCCTAAAATGGGATTAATTTTGTTTATAACAGTTATACTACAAATAGAATTAAAGTGGTTAAAACTGTCAAATTGAAATAGCTTGAAGAATGTGAATCTGTGGGTGTGGGTCAGAGTTGATGGTTGGTATTGACCCACTCCATGGTCTGCTAATATGGTTATGTCATGACAGATGCAAAACAAAATGAATAATGAACTTGAGTTAGGGGTTAGTTTCCAAGTTTATTTGAACATAGCAGCAATCAAGGTCTCTGTGTTAGGTCATTTTCATAAAGCGTTTCTGCAGAAATTGAGTTTGGTAAACTTTTGGTGTAAGTGCTGTATTCTAAGCACAGAAGACTAGATGCTGTGTGTGTATAGTTCCTGGTTCGTGTTGTCAAGATGATCAAGTCTGGCCTTCTCAGATGTTGTCCCTATGGGTGCTTTGGCATCTGGCCTTTGGGTGGAAAGGCTCAACAAAAGAAGGTATTTATTGTATGTGCATGACCAGAGGGTGTGATGTGTGGAATATATGATTCTGTGTATAGTATACAAATATTGAATGCCTGAGAGTGCAATTGTACAAAATATATCATGAGGTCAAATTTTGACTTTCCTAGCCGAGTAGCCGAGTGAAATGGATCAGTCAAAATTTGACCGAATGATCTATTTCACGAGCATAGGCATTCAATATTTGTTTTATATCATGATATCACACAGGTTTGTTTCATGCTGTGCAATGGAAAAAAAATTGCACGGCTCAAATCACTGCAATCATGATATAAATATACCTATTGTATTGTAGTGTTGTAATTGTGACCATAGTATATTTGAAATCATCCAAAGGTAAAGTGCTCAACCAAAATACATAACACATTTTGCAGCATGTGCAAGTAAAAGCTTGCAAAATGCACCTACTACTGTCAAGCACATCCCCTATTGTGTGGCAATAAGCAGCAATGGCTATAGCTGGATTATGCTACTGAAACAGGGCGATATTGTTTATGCAGTAACCCTCTACTTCCAGGTTGTATGTACTATGCAGTCAATTATGGTTAATTAAATAGGCCTATAAAGTTATCATATTATCATGTTACATTCATACTGCATGGTATTATGTAAGAATTTTCTGAAATTTCTTCCAATTTTTTTTTTACAATGGTATTTACATATTTTATGACATTGACTATTATCAAACTTTGTAAAGTTTTCATATTGCAACATATCTGCATGTTATGGAGCTGAAACAGTGAAATAATTCTGTGACCATGCTGTAGCGTGGCCGAGCGGTTAGAGCAAGGGTCTCGTAATACAGAGATTGTGAGTTCGAGCCCCGGGCCGGGCAGTTTTCGTCTCCTTGTTTCCTTGGGCAAGATACTTTACTCTACTTGCTCCTTGGTCGGACAGTCACGTAAAGCCGTGGGTCCCTATGTACGAATGCTCCTTCATGGGGTGCTGCATACAGTGTATACCTGGTGGTGAGTCTATAACCAATAATCCAATTTTCATGGAACCTTTTAAAACTATTTATAAACAATCCCCTCTATTAAAGAACCTTTTCCCAATTATTTTCCAGTAAAGTATTTCAAAATTTGAATATTAGATTTCAACATGAACTTGCTTCTTAAAGGAGCATGGTCCGATTGCTTCAACATTTTTTCAAATTATTTGAGATTTTGGTATCAAAATATTGCTCATATTTTTCTCATAAACTTTGTGAAATTTAACGGCTGAATTATGTTCTGTTTTGGAGATATATATGACAATGTGTCTATTTATGGTAACCATAATTAATTTTACACAATAATGTATACATGACTCTGAAATACAAAATTGCCAATAAAATCAAAACTATTTGACCGATTCAGCTGAAATTTGAAATTTAAACTTCTTTTGAGATTATCTTTCATATGACATTGAAAAATTGGACCAAGCAAGCTCCTTTAATAAACACTACCCTTTGAAAAAAAAAATATCACCCCTAGGAAATTATTAGTGACAATTTTATATGTGGAACCATAGATCTATTTTTCATGGATTTTAAGCCAATTAATTTGGTGTTAGGATCTTTAAAACTGAACCATTTTCCTTTTTTTACAGGATGAGGAGAAAGAGGTAGATACTAAAGAAACAGAAGAAACAACACCAACAGCAGAATCAACAGAAACAAAATCAAGTGACAAAGACCCATCAGGGGATAACAAAGTCAAAATGGACAACCAAACGGTAGTAGCTTCACAACCCCAGTCTGAAATATTAAACACTGATTCCAAGAACAATGCCAAGAGCAATGATTCAGCGGCGCCTAAAACGGACACTGAAAATAAAGCGCCAACTGAGGCGAGTTCTGAAAATAAAGAAAATGCAGCCGAGAATGCAACGGAAGGTGATGCTTCCAAGAAAGAAAATGAAGAGCTAGTTGAAGATACAGAGGAAGAAGACCCAGAGGAGAAAAAGAGGAAAAAAGCTCTACTGAATAGATCGTAAGTCAGACCTCGTAGTCAGTGGGGCTCTCCACTCCGTGACACGGAAGCATTAAATCTAGATGAATGTGGATTTCCAAAGTGCAGATTGTGTTCACATGGGGGCAATCTACACATGAGTGCAGATCCAGATGCAAGATGCAGATCTGAGATCCTGATCTCCGTAGACCGCTTACACATACGCATGTAGCAGAGTGCTGTACAGCAGATCCAGATCTGACGCCCGTGTAGCCACTCCCATGTAGATTGCCCCATGGTCACGCGTCAATCTGCACTTTACTCCAGTTGCGCGTATTGACATGCTAGGGTGTGTGTGTGCGTGGAAATAACACAACTACACTTATATACACACGCAGTCTCTCACGCTCATGTGATCATTTGCTGAAGTCCAGTTTAATCTAGATGCATCTGGAATTGCGAAGTACATATTGATTTTCTAGTGTGGAGAGCCCCATGGATGAGTATTATCATGGACCCCCATTGGGCCCCATTGTGGGGAGAATGTGGGCATGTTTTGCCAAGTCCCATACAAAGACCTATTACATGTGCAGTAATTGCTTTCATGCAAAAGATAGCTGTGCTTCAATCTGAAGAATACCTTTCTTTTTTCAAGTATTTTTAGGCCTAGGACTGCACTTATGAAATCTTTTAGCCAAGAGATGGGAAAAATCTTTAAATTTGGTATGTACAACAAATATTTGCATACCAAATTTTTGAGTAGATTTCAAGTTCAGTATCTATATTTTTATTTATTTATTTTTAACTAGCATATGTCGGAAAGTCTGAGTATTCCCAAAAGTATACATTCTTAAATTTCAAAGAATGCCTCAAGAGTATGAAGAATAGATTGCTGAAAATATCAATTTTAGTTAGAAGTATTTGATGTAAGAATTACTTGTTATCTTGTTTGTTTTACCAAGTATCATCTCACAATCTACTAAACATAAGCTGTGATTGGATATATTGGATTACTTGTAAATCATGTTGCTCCTGAAATTACATGAGCTTTATTTAGTTACTTTCACTTATTTCCAGGTAATGAAAGCAAGTTCCTGTTTCAGGCAGAATTTAATTTGATCAAAATGTGTAAGGAATGTTTTACCTTGACTTGACCTCAAAGTATGTTTGAATTTTTGAATAGTCATACAAATCATCAATCATAGATGAATTGCAAGATCTTGTTTAATTGAGGTACAGTGAAAGTGACAAGAACCCATTATAGGCTATAAAAGTGACAGTAGCATAGCAGTCATAGTCAGGCAAACCACAATGTTATATTTTAAGTGGCAGATACATGCAAAGTTTATCAAGGAAATAGAAACATACTCTTGAGGCATTATTTGCTGCAGTTTTTTGTCACCCATTTTACCCAGGTGTAAACAAGCTCCATTTGATGAGAGTAGGATCAGACAATTGCCTATTCTTTTCATCATGGGGCTGAGACTTGACATAAATCCAAAGTCTTTGATCAAATTTTAACATTGGACCTTCCTTTTAGGATGAGCAATAGATATTGAATAGTATATTTAGGTATTCAAACATACTACAGAGTTGTTCATCGCTAATCAACAACGATGCATCCATGCGTCTGCGTATTTTTTTATCGCGCGAGGGTGGCTTTAACCACCCGAGTGTGATAAAAATACGCCGACGCATCGGATGCAGAGTTGTTGATTAGCGATGAACAACTCTGTAGCATGTTTGAATACCTTTCAACAACGAATATCTTCCTGAAAAAATCATAAATAATTCGAAATGTTTTCAATGTAACAAAATTCTCATCTCAATCAAAATACTTTGAAGAATCTGAAACATAATGCTAGTTTTTAAATGACTGATGCTTTGTCGTTTTCAACTGTCGTCCTTGCACGTACTCAGGTTCCTGACGCGCAATGAACAGTGCGCCGACTTAAGTGCACTGCGTAAACGCACCTCCGTGTACGCTGTGCCATGCGTGACGCGCTTATTTGAATATCAACTGTGGATTCATCACAAATCAACAACGGTACGCTCCTGTATAAGGAGATACAGCGAGTTGTTGAATAATAATTGAAATACTTCTTGGAGAGCTTATGTTTGAAAGAAAGACTTAGAATTAGAAGGTAGTGAGTTTAAACTCAGCAAGACTTCATCTCAATTGCATCGGTGACCCGTGTACCATTTGGGAGATTACAAGAGGAATTGCAATCTTCTTGCTAGTTTAGTGATGTTCTAATGATGTCTGATATTTAGACTTGCAATCTGGATTTTAATGCAGTAAGAAAAATATTCAACAAATACAAGCTCATAAATCATTTTACTAATGGCAATAAATTCAATTCAGAGTGAGTCCTATTTCAGGAACCATTGCACATGCTTTGATTACACATGGCACAGTTATTATGGCCCATTCTAGAAATTACTGGAACACCCCTAAATGACAAAGGATTCTAGTTTTCAAGTTTAATTTTTTAGTTTTTGCAATAAAATCCAAGTAAATTAAAACAATCAAAATGGTAAAGTGCTCAACCCTTTGGGAGCATAATACAAAAGTTATAGACTTGGTTACATCAGCTTACATGTTTGACAAATTTGTATCACAAGGGAGGCCTACAGGCCAACCCTCGATCATCATAAGCTAATTGCAGAATTTAGTTTTTATTCAAAAGTTATAATGGGAAATCCCAAAATAAATCAAATATTTTGTTTTATGTAATTTCCAAATATTCATTTTAAATTCATTGAAATTACCAACATTTAACACTTTGGGTCTAGAATAGTATAAGAAAGGCATCAAGAATTCAATTTTTATCATTGAAAAGCAAATACCCCCAAAGAAATATTTAATCCTGAAGATTTTCAAAATTTTTAGCAAAAATACTTATGTATTTGAAAGGGGTTTTTTCCCATTAATTTCTGGAAAGCCAAATATTTGTTATTTGAACTAATCCATGACTGATTTCACTTTTGCTTTCCTAGGTTTGTCTTGCATGAATTTGTAGAAACTGAGAATGATTATGTGGTAGACATCGGCAAGTTAGTTGAGGTAAGGTCAATGAAGTAGCCATCATATATAAATTTGGAATAAGAAGTGGACCAAAATTAAATGTTTACAAATTAGAAATTCAATTATATGTGTCCGTGTGTAATCGCTTGATTTGGACCGAGGGCCGGTAGGTTCGCTATTCTCGCTACCAGCCCGAGGGCCAAATCAAGCAATTACACACAGACATATATAAACATATGTTTTGTTAAATTTTGGCTTACAGGTCATGTGAAGTGATATTGTGGAGGTTTTCCTGTTGAATTCTGCACTCGCAATGTGAATTTGGGAACCCAAATGCCTCTATTTTGAGCTCCATAGCTGACAATGCCATTGCACCTGACCAAAAAAGTAACCATATAGACAGTCTGATATCTCCCCCTATATCTTTAGCATGATATTGTGGGAGAATTTTGAAGTCTGGCAAATAATAGAACATAGTCAAGACAAAGAGATACATCTCCATTCTATCTACCACTGTAAAGCTTACATTTTGAAGAAGTAGTTCTGCCACTGTCTCACATTGTCAGTTTTAAACTACTTTTGTTTGGCGATGTATTTTAAGCTTGAGAATATTCATGAAGTTTGTACCCCATTCTGTTATATCTATGAATGTTGTCAATCATCCAGGTTGCTTCAAATAGCAAAATATGAAATGAATCTGGTCAACTGGACTTACGTTTTTGATAGCTACAGTATCACTCCTCATCCAAGGAGCATCATCAGGCCGTGTGATCTTCTGTCGGCTTATCGATCCGTGACAGTGTAGAATAGTCAAGTGAGAGACGTAAAGGAATTAGTTCATCCCAAAGACAAACTCCCTCGAAATAAACAACAGAACATTGTTTATGGTTTTAAGTGTGGAGACAGTGAATGTGCGGAAACTTACATAGGTGAAACTAAACAGCCTATGCACAAGCGGATGTACCAACACAGGAGACCTAGCTCAACGGGACTTAACGATTCCGCTATTTTCTCAAAGAGTTAAAACATACCTTTGAGGATAAGGACATTGTAATTCTAGACAAAGTGCAAAAGTGGTTTGAGAGAGGAGTCAAAGAAGCCATCTATGTCCGTAGGGAGGAACCTTCACTTAACAGAGGAGGGGGCCTTAGACATAATCTTCGCAACACATACGACCCAGCGATCAAGAAAATTCCTTTACGTCACTCACATGACTATTCTACACCGTCACGGATCGATAAGCCGACAGAAGATCACACGGCCTGATGATGCTCCTTGGATGAGGAGTGATACTGTAGCTATCAAAAACGTAAGTCCTGTTGACCAGATTCATTTCATATTTTGCTACCCCATTCTGTTGATTTTCAGGATGTTTTGAGACACTTTTGCTTATTGTTTTACACATTTTTAGGGAGCATCCTTAAGATTCATTCTCAGGAAATAACCGGAAGATTAATTCTCTTGCCTCAATATTTTGTAGAGTGAAAGCTAATTTTGTTATTTTGTTTTTCAGGGTTACATGAGAGTTCTTAAAGATCCAGAGAACCCTGAAGGAATAGTGATACCACCTGACCTGGAGGCAGGCAAAGTTAAGATGATATTTGGTAACATTCACCAGATTTATGACTGGCATAGAGAGTAAGTTGATGCTCCTCTTCCTCCTCCCCCTCCCACTCCCCCCTCCCCATCCACCCATCATCCTGGTTGCACAGCTTAGGATTGATTCTAACTTATCAACATGACAATTTTATATACATTCCAAACTGAAGAACAGTAATCTAAAATTGGAATAATGAGAGTCTGATAAAGTTTGAGAAGCCCATACTGCCCAAACTGATTTTTACATGCCATCTGATGAATCCTAAAAGTTCATTACACTTTTTGACAATGTTGTGTATGTGGCAGTTCCAAAGAAGATCACTGGAGACATTAACACCCAAAAGACAAAGGCTATTGGTTGATTCAAGAGCAGTCCCATTTTAACACTTTATGATTGAATGATGGATTTGACGATTAATACACATAACATGACACTTTGACGGATTTAATTGAAGGGTGTTATTTTGTGACCACCAGTTTAGTTTGTCAATGTCAGACTGCAAAATAGAGACATCATGATCAGATTTGATTTCAATAGATTTCCTGAAACAAATTTCACTAAGATTTTACGATGAAAAACAAGCAATGATTTTGTTTGCTTAAGAGCTTCTAAGATATTCATCGTAAACAAAATTATCTTAGCATCCACAAAAAACATCGCAAATGGAAATCATTGCAAAATTTTGTATGAGATCATCTTAAAATTTGTGATAGGCTCATCAATGAAGCTTAAATTGAAAAGATGTTAGTGAAATGGAAAAGTCATCGTGCTAGATTCTAGTTTGCATGAGTTTTTGCAATCATCGCAAAAAGTACTGTTAGTGAAATAGGCCCCTGTCTTGCTCACTTTGAAGTGCTGCCCCTCCCTAGGGTGTGGCTTGCATGATGATAGTCATAATGGTCCACCTCTAGGGTTCCATCATATTTCAGATAACCCATTTAAATGATATATTTGTTTTGTTTTTTTATTATACAGTACTTTCAGTGTAGAAATCAGAAAGTGTTTGGAGCAGCCAGAACTTCTTGGACCTTTATTCAAAAAATATGTAAGTTTTTTATTTTCAACAATCTATACGATTGGTTTAAATGTTGATAATACACAGACTAATAGAATGATTCAGGATGTTTGTAATGTGATTTGCAAATTTCTGGTCACAAATGTGCACACTATAAAACAAATTAATCACCCTAGGATAGCTCTGCATTTTTGTTTTTCATGTCAAAAGGAGTAGTGCCTTTTACCGCAGTGTATTTCCAATCAGTTTTTTGAGATTTTGTAAATTTAGGTAAATTCTACAATTCTATTTTTGACAGAATGTCAGATATTTGGATCAAGATAAAGGAGAAATGTTTTCACAACATGACACAATTAAGCTTGTTTACATGTCAAAACATTATGTAGACAAATTAACAGTGTCTACAGTAACGGTGTATTGAGGGGATGTTGGAGCAGATATTCTTCCCAGGAAATCACTGTGTCAAAAATGTTGTGTTTCCCCTGAGATTCAAATCCCTGACTTCTGTCATGCTAATCCAATGTCCAGCTTAAAGCAAATGGCATTGACACTATGGAATAACTGCCCCTATGATAAAGATCCTGAACAATATTTGAAAAGGTCTCAGGGGACAAACCTGATATCACAGATTCATACTCATTGACCAAAACACTTGAATTTTGTATGTTTCTGCATAGGTGAGCCAAACGTTATCCGTTGGCGGGCTGATATTGGCTCGTAGGCTGTTTGTAAATGAGAACCTGTGCCCTATATTCTCACCATGTACAATTTCATTTCAAATCAGCTGTTAATTTGTAAGGGGGGGGGGAAATCATTTCTGGTCTTATTGGCCTTTCGACTTCCTCCTTCGTAATCAACTTAGATTATAAGTAAGATATAAACTATGTGAATATCATGTATATGATTGATTACGGAAATAAACTTGAACTTGACAAGAATGGCTGTATGATTACATTACAGTACTTATGTATTGTCAATGTCTATTTTTTACAGGAAAGGAGACTTCAAATGTATGTAGTATACTGTCAGAACAAGCCGAAATCAGAGTTTATCGTCTCAGAATATGAGTCATTCTTTGAGGTAAGTCAAATTAGTAATTGTATTGTACAATAATTTACTGAAACAAAATTAGCTTCAAAAATTGTTCCAATTTTTAGTTCTAAATGTTTCTTCCAAAGATTGAAATTGGCAAAATTTGGATTTCTGACCATCATTTTGGAACAAGCAATTTATTTTCATAGTTTTCACTTTTCTTAATGTGTGTTGATGTTGCTCTTTGTCATATTATGGTCTCAATTTATGACATGACTGCTCCTCAGTGACGCTACAGCAACACCTGTTTTGAAGCATGTAACTTTTCATGCAATTTAGAAATTCTTGCAAAAAGCCAATAAAGCAATAATCCTAACAAAGCATCATTTCTGTTTTAAGGTCGGTGCCACAGTGGTCCACATTGATGGGGCCCCCTATCATTTGCAAAAACAAAACAGAAAAAGGAAAAGAAACAGATGAAAGAAAGAAGATTAAAAAAGGAGAAAAAAGAAAAAGAAAATGCTTTTGTTTCTAAATATCACCAAAAGTTTGCTACTTTTCATGATTTTCCCATCTATGCAAGGGCATATCGTCCCTTAGACACCCTCCTGTGTTGTGCAAGCGTCACGGTAATGATTGCTCTGTCATAACTTCCATGCCCATCAAAACAGCCTGGTGCCACTGGTCTGTTTTTCATGAATTCATAGCCTTTTTTCATTCCTTAGAAACAGACCATTTAAAAAAGATACTTTTCCTTGATTCAAAATACAAACCACTTGCACCCAAACTCATGTCCACTCATGGGAAAGATTTCATCTACTTCCAGTGTGCTATGTCTACCTTGTGGTACTTGGAAGAATTGTACAGCAGTACAACAAGCTGAAAATTGATAAGCTGACCATTGGGAATGCAAAGACCTATCCTGAAAAATGTTGTCTCAGGAAATCTGATTCTGTACCTTAAATGATGTCTAGAAAATTGACATTTTGCCACTCTTACAAGTCATATAACTATATGTTGAATGTCTGTATTTATTTTATAGGATAGTAGGGTGAAATTGAAGCATAAGTTATCCATCGGTGATTTACTAATCAAGCCAGTACAACGGATTATGAAATACCAGCTGTTACTCAAGGTAAGGCTTTCATTTGTGTCAGATTTCCTGCACTGCCAGCATGGCTGCTACATTGTCCTAGCAAATGTGCTCCAGTTATTTCCTGTGCCAACATGCTGCAAACTCGGGGAGGTCACTAACATTGATTGAAGCTACGGGTATGTGCCGCGCTCAAAGCCGCCTTTTCGAGCCTCCTCTTCCTCTCCCCAAGATACCCATTTCATGATTACTTCAGTTCTGAAGACCCACATTTTCCAAGAAAATAACTCAAAACTGTGTTTTCAACCTAATTTATTAGCGATTATTAGCTCTAATAGTTGTAATTTTATGGGAAAAAAGCAGATCCTGAGACCTAAATTTGGAAAAAATCAGTTTCATAGGCCCTATTTTTGACCAAAAATCAGTTCCGCAAGACACTAAGTGTGATAACCTGGGCGGCAAATACCTAACAATTTTTTTAGTACCCCCCCCCCCCGGGGCTGCAAAGTGAAAATTTTCAGAATATTTGAACAAGTTATGATATTTTATCATTAAAAAGTATTTGCA
Source organism: Ophiothrix spiculata (assembly GCA_000969725.1). NCBI lineage: Eukaryota > Metazoa > Echinodermata > Ophiuroidea > Amphilepidida > Ophiotrichidae > Ophiothrix > Ophiothrix spiculata. The sequence continues at coordinate 12,790 of JXSR01S045033.1, forward strand.
ATGTGATTTGTATATGATAACAATGTGATAATTTAGGCTTGTGGATGCAGACATTTAGTAGAGTTTTAACCCTCATTAGACAGTGGCATACACAATAAGTGATTGTCATGAATGCTGGAACTGATGCCAGGGGTGTGAGAGTATAGCATTTACACTGATTTCAGTGGGGGGTATTTGCCCACAAAATAGTCATAATATCAGCTTTTCCTTTATTTTCAGTCTATTTGGGGCATTTTGTCATTTTCAGCATTTGTTATCAGGGGTCTATTTCTTAAAGCTATGTAGGAACATTCTTAAATAAAATTTTCTGAAGTTAGTTCAGAACAAGACATTTTTGAACATGTTCAACTTGGAAGTGATCAAATCCTCCAACTTCAGGCCAATTTATTTGAATATTTCAAACATTTCTGCCTTAGTTCTGTGTAGATGAAGTTGTGGGTAATTGACCTTTGACCTATTATAGTCAAATTAAAATCAGATCTAAAGTTAAAAACATTTTTAGAATAAAGATAGGAACTTTTCTTTACAATTTTAGAATGGGAATTACGTCAGCTGATAATAATTTAATATTTATTATTCAAAGTTGTTTCAGTAAATGGAACTCATTGTTCTCAAAGTCTAAAATATTTGTGGATTTATAAATGATAATTGTTCTGCAGACCAACTTAAGGATATTCTTAAATCTTTATTAAATAGAGCCCAGCTGACTCTCACGTTGCAGAGAAACAGCAGGCATTACTTATGACAACCTCACAAACCAGATAAAACATACCAAGATTCAGAGCTAATTAAAAGATGCATTTATCATTTTGAAATGTTCTTTAAAACTCAACAACCGTTAACTGAAATTTAAACAATAAATGTAAAAAATAAATACCATGAAACAAATTGAATATATAACTGTCCCCAATTTACCTTGGTTTCCAAGAACTATAGAAATTAGTGTCTGGCCGAGCTGATCAGATGGAATGGAATCTGGTCGCTTTTAAGGTTATCTGATCGGAATCAGAATCAAATTTAAAATCAAATGAAACTGTTGATCAAATTGGTTTTCTGTTTGGAAACTTGTCCCTCCCATGTATGTCTCCCTCCCATTTAGGTCAGAGGAATGCAAAAAGTGCATTAGCATACATGAAGTTCAAAATTTGACAAACGCAAGCTGTTATCATAAAGGTTATTGTTAACTGTTACATTTTGACATTGAGACAATCTGGGGTACTGTCAGTGATTCAGCGGTTATTGCTTTCTGTTCTGTTTTTTCCTGCTCCATAAATCCAAATTTTATTTTATCCAAGTTGATTTATTTTGACAGCAAGCTGTTATATGGTGAAATCTAAATTTGCTTAAAAGAGCTTGGTCTTGTTTTTCAATATTGAGTTTTCAGTGTCATATGAAAAATTACCACTAAAATTCACCTGAATCGGTCAAACTGTTTTGATTTATTTTTCAGTTTTGTATTTTAGAGCTACATGTGAGTTATTGTGTAAAATTAATTATGGTTATAACTTTAAAATGGAACATAACTCAGCGGTTAAAATAGGAGCTATATTTTAGTACCAAAATCTCAAAAAGTTGAAGTAATTTTAGTACCAAAATCTCAAAAAGTTGAAGTAATTGGACCATGCTCCTTTAACATAAAAGCAGTTGATTGGTCCTATCTAGTTTGTTTTAGATGAGTTTCCACTGTATAAACTTTTTATTTTGGGCTAAGTCAAAATAGCCGATCTTTCGAATATCACTCAGCTAATATACCCCATGTATTTCTAAGTTGCACTATTTCTGCTTTATTCGTAGGATTTCACTAAGCAAACAGAGAAGGCTGGTTTGGATGTCGTGGCATTAAAGGTAGGTCAAAACTGCACCATGCAATGTTGGTGAAAATTTTAAGATTTTTAAAGAGCATTTTTGATAGAATTTTCTAAGGCAAGGGATGTAAATGCATTAATTTAAAAAGATAAATCAAATGTTTAAAGAACTTTCAAATTATTAAAGGGTTGCTCAATCCTAAAGGATTTCCAGATGATTATTAGGTGAGTGAAAGAATTTAATTTGAGAAAATGTTTAAATAAGATTTCAGATTGTTTTAAAGATAGATAGTAATGGGATGATAGCACATTTAGAGTAACATTTATTTCTGTGGTTTGTAATTGAATTCACATTATTCAATGCTTGATTTTGTGTAAGTAAAATACTTGAAACCTATGGTATCCGATTTGATAAAGTCATTGCAACTCCAAAGATTTTGACACCATATGGAAGATCAGCTTAACTGTGAGGGCATCCAAGATGCATGGACCAATTTTGAATGACATTGATAAAGAGTTAACAACTTTCTACCCTATTTGTTGTTCTCCAGATGGCTGTGGATATAATGTGTGTCGTTCCTAAGAGAGCCAATGATATGATGGCCATAGGAAGATTACAGGGTTGGGATGTAAGTATAGGGACGTGCAGACCTACGTCATACGCAGTACAATGATATAAAAATAACTCACATTTGACTTCGTGCGCGGTGAAAACAATCAATACTTCAGCCAGGCATCCCTTCATTTGCTTTCTTTTTTAGTGAGAAGGAAAACTGTGTCATTTTGTTGTGGTTTGAATACCACACATCTCATATGATTTTGGAATCGAAATATTTTGAAACTTTACTAAAATCAATCAAAGTTTCCGCGAGCCGACATTTTCTCTATAGAGTTGAATGGGAAGTCAGCAATTGTTTTCACTGCGCTATTTGAACAAATGTCCCGGATGTAAACAAAATGCCCGGATATCCGCTCCTGCCTATATGTGACCATCCACCACAAACTGACAATTAAGTTGGTTCCTGGTCAAATTTGTTTTATTGTAGATTATAAAGAGGTAGAGTTATGATTCTTCAAAGCATGACATATCAGAATACCTAAAAACTCACATTTCCAAGAAAACTGCATTTAGAAAATGCCAGTTTTCAGGTATTTTGGAGTTGAAGTAAAAGCTGATATTTTGCTTGTAAGTTTAAGAAAGACATGAACTTTTGAAATCTACAAAAATCACAGTTTGTCAGAATACCAAAATGAAAAATGCCAATGTTACTGCAGTTTTGTGATGATCACATAGTGGCAACTAGTTGTTTTTTTGTTCAACCGAATAACAGAATATTCATCATCATATCGCCAAAGCTGCAGATGATTGTTAACTGGTGAGCATTTCAGGATGTCTTATCAGAGAAATGTATGAATAAAAATCAGTACAACCACTGACCAACAATATTACCAAGGTTTTCAGCATTGTTTGCCCGTTATTGTGTTTTGCATGTCTTTTGCTGACAGTAGGCCTACATGTGGTCAGAAAAACAGCCATTTAGACCTCACTGAGTGGATAGTAATTAATGTGCAGGAGGATTTGAAGTTCAGAACTTGGCAAAAACGGGGTTGGGAATAGTCAGTGATAGAATAACCTACTCTTTATGATACAAAAGTACTAAAGTATCATTACATTTGTGATCAGATTGTGTTCCTTCTAAGGCATTCTTCCTGATTTTTCCTGTTTAGTGTTGACCTTTTATTATACAAGGCAAAATTACTGATATTAACCTTTTTATGTTTTATAGGGTAAGATTACTGCGCAGGGCAAGCTGTTATTACAAGACACTTTACAAGTGGCTGATCCTGCTACTATGAAGTTCAAGGAGAGGAGGATCTTCATGTTTGAGCAAATTATCATCGTTAGTGAAATGCTGGAAAGGAAGAAAGGTTTTAGCAACCCTGGCTATGTGTTCAAGAACAGTTTTCAAGTGAGTGTACAAGTGTTATATGTATGAACAGGTTTGTACCATGTAGGGTGCTTTGTAATGCACTGAATGAAACAGATACAATTGTGCAGTTAGGAAAGGTTACTGCAAATTATAAAGGGTGTTCAAAAAGTTTTGGGCCTGAGATAGTTATAACTTGATAAATGAATCTGTGGAAAGTTTCAAGTAAAAATTGTCTTTTGTTTTTATGTTATAGAATACAAAATGTGTTTTGAGTTTACTTAAAGAACTTTATTGATGATTCAATGATTAGACACATGCCAGTTTTTGTTTAGCATAGTGATATTTGTTACATTTTACTTCCTAAATCAGAATCAGAATCCTTAATGGATAATAGTTAAGCTATCAAATGAATCAATGACAGTCTATTATTTATAAAAACCTTGTGAGTGATATAATAACTTATGACTCTGCTTCCCTATGCTTGAATATCAGCATGGGTACTTTCGACTACCAGCATGATACCTGGCGGGATTTTATATCAAAAATGTCGTAATTGATTTTTGATGGCTTCTTACAGGTTAATAAATTGCGGCTAGAAGAAATGAAAGATGAACCATTAAAATTCACTTTAGCAGCTAAGACGCCAGGCGGCGATAACCTCATTATCCAAGCAATGACTCCAGAAGATAAGGAGAAATGGGTCAAAGAGGTCAAAACCCTCATTGCACAGCAGGCTGACATGCTAAAAGGTTAGTCACATGGTCGACATTTTTGAAGATGACATTGTTTAGTTAAAGGAGTCAAACCTAGATTGTGTAATTGCTATTACTTGATAAGTGCAAATTTTCGTGCCACACAAACTTTCAAAGTTTGCCCTGCAAAAATGTGTATTTACTGATCACTAAAAAAAGGTTTACAAATTGGCAGTGTGCAAAATTGCTGAATTCAAAAAATATTCAGCGTACTGATTGAATTGCATATTGTAGATTTTTACATTGTTTAGAAATAATGATAGATGCTCTAATGACAATTAATTTATTTTTTCATTGTATTTTGTAGAATGGTCGCTGGTTGGATCAGTTATAAACTAATCAATATAATTGGTTATTATGAATAGTAGAACAAGAATAAGTTTTGTTTTGCAAAGAAAAATTGTTTTATTTACTACAATTATGGGTATTTAATGTTCATGTTATTGAGGAACACAACCAGGTTACCAGCCCATCACAGAATTATGATTACCATGATCACTGGTGTAGCAATAGGTTGGCATGTGTGGACAAAGTCCATGGGCCTCGAGGGGTAAGGGGCCCTGCGAAGAAAGAAGAAAAACAAAGAAGAAGAAGAAAAAAAAAAGCACAATAAGCGTACTGAAGATTTGAATGATAAATTTAAATACGCGCATTTCAATGGGGCCCACATGCTCTGTGCTTAAACAGGGCCCCTATGCCTTACAATCATATGCATTTAAATACGTTGATCAAAAACACTAACTAAAACTGAAATGAGTGCAGAACGTTTTACAATGAATAAGACAGACAAATGTACAAGATCTATCATAGGACCCACTAATGTTTAAACTATATTTTGTACAGGGGTCCTGAAAACAATTGTGTATTCTTGTATTTTCCATTTTAAGCTCAAAAAGTAGAAGTAGATTGCTGGATCAGTTGTAATTTGATGATTTTGAATTGTTTTCCATCTGCAGCATTACAGAATCCAATCCTAGCACTACAGAGGGGATCGGGAGCTGGCGGGTAAGATATGATTATTAGTTGATACATGTGATAATTAAGGAAAAATCTTAAGGCTTCTAAGAAGAATGTCACTTGGATATATTGAGTTTTGAGTGTCTGGAGGTTAAATTTGTTATGTAAGGCAAAACAATTTGGTAACAAAATAATCTGCACAGATGCTCGGAACCATAGCCTCAATTGAAAAGAACAAAGGTGATGTTTCATAGACGAGTTGCAGGTTTTATTGATCACCACAAGTTGTACCTTATAAAAGGTTTTCAAAATAATAAAATTTTGGTGTTTGGAATGGTGTTTTTTTTATTTTGATGGGTTTTGTTTTAAAGAGATTGTTTACTTTAAGGATTTGGCATATCAATTGCTATTTATTTATTTTTCTTTCAAAGGCATGGGTAGGAAGAAATCTGTCACTTGAAATACTCTACTTTCAGTTTTTAATTTTTGAAGCACATGTTTTTTTGTGTGCAAATAATGATATTGACTACATACCAATATAGCAACCCCTCCTACCAGCAAACACACCCAGGTCTATTTTTGGAATATTGAAATTTAGAAGAACAACACTTTTTCCAGATTATATTTTTAAAAAAGGTTAGATGAGAATGTCAGTCATCAACCACTAAAAAGACTTCATGATTTTGAAATAAACAAGAAAATTTAAATCCTTCTTAGAAGCCTTTCTTTATGGTTCATAGATGTCAGAATATTTGTCAGAATATAAGCTTAAGGTTAGTGTCAACATATCAGTTTTGGGAAAGATTTGCTCTGTAACTCAGCAAAGGAAAATATATTCATATGAAAGTATACATTTCTAGTAGTAGAGTTACATATTTCAAAAAATGAGACAAAAAACACATTTTGAGAAAACCTACCCTGGACTTTGTTTCTTGATTCTAAAATGTAATAATTTAAGTTCCAAGTTGTAATCTAGAAATTGTTGACGCCAAAATACGTATGTTGACCCTAGAGCCAAAATTGTAGGTTTTCTTATCAAAAATCAACATCGCCACTCTGTTCGACATGTAACTCTGCTTCTAGAAATGTATACTTTCATATGGATTTAATTTTGCTTTGCTGAATTACAGAGCAAAAACTTTTCCAAAAATGATAAGTTGACACCAACCATAAAGTTATTGTAGTGTTCCCAGTTAACAATTGACATTCTAATGTAAATTTCCCTAATATAATGAAAGCAAGAAATAGTCGCAACGAAGACAAATTTGTAATAACAAATTGTATTGTGTAAATTTGGCTGTGAAGTTGCTCTAGAATAAACTTTGTCTATGTCTTTCCTGTCTTTCTCCTTTATCTGTTTCACTTTTGATGAGCGGGTTTTTATTTTCTGCTGTATATATGCCTTTGATCTTTATTTTCTTTCTTGATACTCCTTTGTCCTTATTTCTCTTCCTAAGACTTAGAAGTTGTTGTCTTTTCTGTCCTCATCATGCGAGTTTGATATTCTCACTTTTTTCACTTTCTGTCATGATCAAATCTCCTTAAAAAATGTATACACAGAAAATATCCATGTTTGAATTGCTTCTGGTTGTTCGGAATAATTAATTATTTCCTTTATTTTACAGATGTCAAATAAGAGATTGTAAAATACACAGACAAAAATGAAACTAGCTTTAATTGTTAAGTGCAAAGTTAAGTTAATCTTGCATGATATTTCAATGGAGACGATAGACAACTTTTACATGCCAACTTCGCTGCCTGAAAAGTACCCCAGATACAGGTTGCGATCGCAAAGAGTACCCATATTAATGGTACTTGTCAGCGTGCATTATGGGGCAACAAAAGTAGCCTATTAAAATAGGGTCACAAACATGTCTTACAATGCATTGTGATATATAATAGCAAACATGCTTAATTACGATGATGATATTCAATATTTTTTC
>JXSR01S045036.1:11033-28841 GCA_000969725.1 Ophiothrix spiculata
CAAACTTACATTTTCTGCAATAAATCTCAAACGCTTTGTATCTGGGGATTTTAATTGTGATATTTAAGTTTTTGGGGTGATTTCCTTTCATTTGATACCCATGTTGACATACTTTCGACAAAGTTCAGATTGAACCCCCCTGAGGGGGGTCCCGTGTGAACTTTTCCGGGGGTCACCCTCTCAGTACTTAAACTACTCCTCAAGACCTACTAATTTAGATGGTGTAACTAAAAATAGCATGAAGATTTAAAAAAAGGGCCGATTGCTCCCTGGTTATATTCCCTATTTCACAGAATGGACAGTTCAAGAGACAGGGAAAATTGCAAAAATAAAATAAATCTATTATAATGTGTGATTAGTGAATCAGGAAAGGCTTGAAGGAAGAAGTTGGTTTTTAAAGGTGTTGGTTCTTATCTTAGCATGTGTGTAATTTAGTTTTAACTGATTGACCATGACCTCTGAAATGCATATTGTGAAATTTTAACCTCCGTTTGCTTCTTGTTTTCTCTTGAGAGGCAAAAGAAAATATGCAACCCTGGGGATGAGGCTGTTATGAAAATACAAAATAAATAGAAAATAGGTATTCCAATAATTTTACATTTTATGTTATATCTCCGAAAGTATAAAGAATTTGGAGGTGAAATTTTGGATTTAGAATCAGAAAAATATGGGCTTTGATATGATATCAAATAATATACTACTTCAGGTTGAGCCCAGGGGGTGAGTGATCGGAACCTTCACCTTTAATTTCTGTTTAAACTGAGCCAAAGTAGGTGTGAAGCGAAGTTGCTTAGGGAGAGCGTTCTATTCAACAGAGGCAGCATAGCGAAAGGAACGTTCACCTGCAGACTTCAAGTTGACACAGGGAATTACAAGAAGTTTGTCAGTGGATGGACGTAGGCTAAGTTGCGGGTGATATATTTGTAGCACAGAAGATAAATATGGAGGAAGAGTTTCTTCAAAGTGACGATAAACCAACATATTGTTGATGAGGATCAAGATGTGAACACACGTAAAATGTTTCCATTTATTATTGAAGTTATCTGCCAATATATTTGAAATTCTATGCATGTTCTTTTGATCTTGATAAATTATTAGTTAAACACAAATTAATATTATACATATTTTTGTTTTCAGGATTACAAGGGCCAGAAACTGGCAGAACAGATATTCCAAGGAATCATTCTATTATTTGCAGTAAGTACAAGTGGTATTTTTAACGCTACATTTAGTTTTGCCATTGTTGCGCTCAACTGGTCTAGTGCGGAAATAAATGTACCGCAAAAGGTGGTCTTTCTGTATGGTGCCGCACTTTTTTAAAATCACGAACGGGAAAATTAATATGCGCGATATAACTTAAAATTGGCTGTGTGTGAAAATTACTGTCCTTAAAAATATTGACGTTTACAGTATAATAGTGAACACTCATACTGGTACCCTAAAGAGAAGAGATCAATGTCGGCCCATGAGCCTCTGCGCCCGATTGGCAAACCCATTTTGCTTTAATTTTATTCATCAAACTCTTCCTAAATAGCCCATATATTTTGTTAAATAATATCATTTATCTAAATATAACAGAAATTTACAGAATTTCCCCAATTTGGTTTCCAATTTTGCACCTTGCGCAATACACATTTCTATTAGTATTTTAGATTTCCCCCAAATTATCAGTTAGACGTGTTAGTGCAGTGGTAGAATTCTCGCTTGGCGTGCACGGATCTCGGGTTCGATTCTTGCTTCGGCCCATTTATCTTACATTTTTTTTCTTCATTTCTTTTCTTTTTATTTCAGTTATATCCAATCCTTTTCTTTGACTTTTCACTCTCTATGATACAATTCTTCTTTTTTTTTCCCCATTCTTTCGTGTGTTTTTTAGAGCTACTGATAAATTTGCTAATTTACGGTATAATTACACTTCGCGTGGTAGCAATACCCCGATAGCGAAAAATAGGTATCTTAGGATGATCCGTGTGTGTTTATTAGGAGTACACTTAGGAAACCTGTCATAAAATAATGTTAGGAACACTCACCTCCTTATGGGTATGTGTCACAAACCTTAAGTGTACTCCGATTACAACCACAGTGAGCTTCTGAAGTTGGCCAATTTTGACAAAAACGCAATGTATTTCAATGGAACAAATTAGCGATATTTGAGTTTCTGTATAAGAGATTGGAAATCCCGAAAAGGCTGTTGGGCCAACGTTGATCCCTTCTCTTGGTACCCTACATGATATTGACTACATAATGATATCTGCAGGTATGATTTTTCTGTATGGGACTGACGGCTTAACGTCCCCTCCAAAGGATGACGATATGTCTCTAACTTTCCAACTCCAAGATCTATATAAAAAAATTTGAGTCCAATAAATGTCTTAAGTAAAGATTACAAGATTCCACTCTGGTAAGTGTCCTCACCGAGAATCAAACCCAGGTCCAATCCATGTAAGGCAAGATTACTAACCATTACACTCCAGCGCCCCTTGAAATGAAAAGCATCAATTTGGGCCAACACCTCATTCAACAAGTCACTTTACTTCAACATGATTCTCAGCAGTAGTCTGGCCTTGTCAATTACGTCATTGGTTTAATTGACAATTACAAGGGTGAATAGTCCATCTTCACCTCAATGCACTTTGTCCAGCGGTGCTCCAACATTCCAATGCCTTCATGGTAGAATATTAGTGCATAACCATATGTAAAAGGCATAATAGTTAACAACTGCACCATAAATTTAGATATGCTGCCCTACCTTCTATGTGAGGCCGGAAAATTTTGATACATCCTTGTACATATGTGTTCATTTTCAGGTTGTTGGCTTTGTATGGGGTTATGTATGTGAGCAGTTTGTACAGACGATCTACATTCTAGGTGCTGGCTTTGTATTATCATGCATTGTAAGTACTATTCTCTTTTTACATACCGCATGAAAACATTCTTGTCGTTTGATTGGTTGACACTGCATTAGACTTTCAAAAATATTTGGTATATTTCCTGCTTGACATCATAACTGGGCATTTTTTGTCAATAAAAATGTGATATTGCCTATGGCCTGCCATGACATCACAGCAGGGCAATATCAGTTTTTTACATAACGCCCGAGAAGGTTTGTTTACGTTCTGACATGTTCGTCTTGCCGTAGCGTAGTTTCATGAAATAAACAAAATTGACCAGATGGATGAGTTCAAACAATTGATGGATGAATTGACTGCATGATATAGTCCTTTTACCCAGCTGTCAAGCGTTGCTCATTTGGCGAGAGCTAGGCCTAGACTAGGCTGCACAGTAAGCTAACTCAGTATGCACTTAATATCAAGTGAGTTTACGCAAGTCATCAAATAACAAGAATATTTTTACACGGTATATAAAACAAATATTTACTGCTCTTTATTCGAGCAATTGTGCAAAATATCTACCCAAGGTTACTGGAGACCGTGGGCCTACTATTGCCCGACACCGAAGTGCCCTCATGAGCAGTAAATATTTGTATAATATAGTATAATAGTCAAGGCAACTCGGATAAATTAGTTCATTTGACAAATCCGAATGAAATGTAATGAGAGATTTTATACTCACATTTTGTAATTTATGTTTCACTCCCAAGTGATGGAATGTTTTTTAGCAGGGACATGTTCAGTGATGGCAGTGAAACATCACTAAAGTTGAGTATAACTTCTTTTCACTAAATTTCACATGATGTTGTAATATTATAATTTTTAACTAAACTCCAGATGAATCTTTTCAAAGAGTCTAACTAAATTAACAGTTACAACACTCCCCTCAGGTATGTAAGGTCCTGAGTTCAAGTCTCATGTGGTGCCAAGCAACGTTCGAAGTAAGCGCTTGTCCGCTTGTCCGGGACAACCAAAATTTGCGCCGGACAAGTGAAATTGAAGTGAGCACTTGTCCGACGGACAAGTGAAAATCAAACATACTTAACTGTACAACAGTATTCCATAAGCTTATCGGGACCAAAATGCAATATCGTGTTCCAATATTTCTGACAAAATGACCGCAAATTTGATAGTTTAGACCAAGAAAAAAATGTTAAATAAATCCAACATATCGCCGCATCGGCGAATGTTATTTATTTTATTTATTTATTTATTACGGTATAAAAAGAACAGAAATACAGTCAAAGACTGAAATATCTGAATTACAAAAAAAAAACATATATAATAGAATGAAAATACACATCAAAAATTACACAATAAAGACAGCATTGTTCAGACGGTCAACAACAGCTGGTATAGTTGACTTCCTGAAGCGTGTTGTCTTGCACCTTGGTGGATCAAGTTGGCTAGCGCTTCTCAGGTTTCTTCCGTGTCTTTTTCTTTTGGGCTCAGGAAGCATGGAAGCGTGACGTTTGGATTTAAGGATCTTTTCTCCAAACCCATGAAGCAGTTGCTCACGACGTTCCACCAAGGAGCAAAGTTGAAGTGTCTCCATAGCCTCTGCATAAGAAGTATAATCGCCACCCAAAACAATTCGACAGGCGCGCTTCTGGATAAGCTCCAACTGCTCAATCTGACGTTGTGTAAGAGAGCTATGCCAAAGTGGACTGGCATACTCTAAGACAGGGCGAATATACATCTGATAGACAGCAGTGAGATCATGTGCAGAGGCTTTGAAGCGCTTCAATACATACAACATGTACATACGTTTGGAAGCCTTTGATATCATTTGACTGGTTTGGATATCCCAAGAGAGGTCATTTTGTAAGGTAACACCTAGAAGTTTCATGTTATCGGTTGTATTGATCTCTTTTCCATCCAGGGTAAAGTTTGGGAAATCAGGTTGATTCCTCAGGAAGCTTATGTGCATAATGTGGCACTTTTCAGGCTTTGGTTGCATGTCATTTTTATAACACCAAGATCCAAGATCACTGAGATCTTTCTGTAGTTGAGAGTCATTTGTAGTTTTTGAACTAACAATTTCACCTAGTGTCAGATCATCTACATACTTCCATCTCAAAGGAGCATCAATTGTACTATTGGAACTCCCGAAGCTTGACTCTGATGCCGCAATGTAGAGTTCTATTTGGCGAAATAACTGAGCTTGTTTGAATCTATATTGGCAAATGGAATCCACTAAAGAGACCAGCTGAAAAGGGGGCAAATTCTGCTGCATACGAGGAAAACGAAAAAGTTAGCTGTCAAATTTAAATCACCCATGTCCGACAAAAATAAACAGCATATGCTCGTATAAATTATTCACATACCCTTTGACACAGTGCAACTGTACATTTCGTCATATATTAGTGTCTGTTGTGCATGTACAGGTCAAATTACGTCATTGATAAGTTGACCTACCTAATTAAATATGTCCGATACATACGGTCATGCCAGCCAGCACTCGTTTGTAACATAAGCATGATGTAAACATTGCAATGATGAATGAAAATAGAATGGAATGTTGTGGTATTGGAAATAAATAACAACTGAAAATAAATTCAAAATCACTTTATTATTGCATTATTACATTCTGTAAGCTTAAGCACATGACTGACTGTAGTCTTAGAGGACATTTTTAAGCTTTCAGGTCGATGTTTTCAGGAATCCTCTAGCGACCAATTAGTATTTTTCTTGGTCGCAAATGGCGATTACGAAAAGACGGCATGGTTGCATCAGCCAAAATTTGGTCGCAATTTACAGGGTTGGACCTGGGACCCAAATTAGTTGCAATGGGGACCTTGTAACTACATTTATCTTCTAATAAACAGTTGCAGCTTTTACTAGCTGTGCAAAATTTGTGTAGTAGGCCTACTTTGTTTTTATTCTATTTTTGCATACAAAATTGAACAAAAAAAATATGGGCAAGCAGATTTTTGTTCGGACAAGTAAAATAAATATGCTACTTGTCCGGCGGACAAGTAAAATTATTTTCTTACTTCAAACGTTGGTGCCAAGTTTAGTGTGCTTGTAATTCTCTATGTCAAGGAACTTGCTGCTAATATTGTCTTGTGGTAACTGGTATGAAACTTGGGGAGCCTATCCTAGTTGTCAATTTTGTAGGCCCATCCATTATGAGACAATACTAAGTATATGACAGGCAAATCAAAAAATCATTTATTTTATTCTGATTCTAATTAACAAATTTGAATGATTTTAACCCAAGAATGATGTCATTAATTGCAAAAAACATTTAATATCATATTGAGAAAAAATGTACACCCGTATTCAAACATACTATTTTCCAAATCACATAAAACAGTTTGCGCTGGATGTGTGCGTATTTTACATCGCTCCATAATTAATTTTCAGAATAATTATTGATCTGCGGACCAACTTAGAAATATTCTTGAAGCTTTATGAAATAGAGCCCAGTTGGTCAATCAAATCACATTCTCTGTGTGATACATAGGTCACATATATAGAAAAGGTAGTTGGCCAAGCTTCCACCAAGCTGGTACGCTACACCAGACAAGCCCACACAAGTTTCACAGCAATAAACCTTGAAGTTAACACTTGTGTGGGTTTTGCTTGCTGCCAACTACTCTTTCTGCTCGTGACTTGAGGAATTTATTAACCCCATTGACTTTGTTCTTCCATCCCACAGCTAACCTTACCACCATGGCCTATGTACAGAAGCAACCCAGTACAATGGCAGAAACCTAAACCAGAACCGTCAGAGCAAGAATTTATTAACCCTGTTGACTTATATATATGAACATTTTCATAAAATGCTTGGTTGTTTTGGGCATGTCTTGTGTTTTGTACGTTGTTTTTTTTTTTTGTAAACTGTCATTATGTAACTTAGGCCCTACTCAAATTATTTGGGGATAACCCTTTCAGGCCTTATTGGCCTTTTGTTATCTCCTCAATATCATTGTTTTGTTTTTTATAAGTTTGTTTTGTATTGTTTATTTATATGATTGTTTTGTATATATGATATTGAAATAAACTTGGACTTTGTTCTTTCTTTCACAGCTTACATTACCACCATGGCCTATGTACAGAAGTAACCCAGTACAATGGCAGAAACCTAAACCGGAACCATCAGAGCAAGAATTTATTAACCCCATTGATTTTGTTCTTCCTTTCACAGCTTACCTTACCACCATGGCCTATGTACAGAAGCAACCCAGTACCATGGCAGAAACCTAAACCGGAACCATCAGAGCAAGAATCCAAAGAAGTACAACCAACAAAAGAAAAGAAAACCACCAAGAGGAAAGAAAAGTCAAAGTAGATTCGTTGTTTAGGACTTATTTTAATGTTTTGTTGGGTTTATGTGTTTTAAGTACATGTTTGGTAAAGGTAACAAGTCAGCCTGTATGGCAATTTTTATTTTGAGACAGTTGGGCCAGACTTGTGTGTAGACAAACATTTATTGGACAATGTAAACAAAAACCCAGGACAGGGATTGCATTTACAAATAATGAGGCCCTGCACTCTGGATTTCTGTTTAAACTGTCCAATGACATATTGTTTTATGAGTGGATCACCACATGTCCTTCCTTGCGAGTCTATTACCTTCCCAGCATTGACGAAAGATGGAACTCATTTGATGCCTGGGCTGAGAGGAGCTCATGAGATCAATTCATGTCTAACTCAAGGACACATTCCCTAATCCTACACCCTAACCCTAACCCTAACCCTAAATTAAACCTAACCCTAACACTAACCCTAAACCCTAACCCTAAAATTATGGATGGGACCTAAAGTACACTTGGTCCCAAATTCTTAATGCAATGTCATTGGCATAGTGAGGATGTTTGACACCTGAGGTAAGAAGTGAAACTGGGGCCCGTAAATTATTAGGGCAAAAAACTACGCCCCCAAAAAATCACCTCTTTTCGGCGGCTAAATTTGGGTGATTTCTCACATTTTGCAAAAAGTAGACCCTAAGAACTATGCAGCCACCAAAATAGTGCCCCGTCCTTTAAAAATTTCTGGATCCACCCCTGAATATTATGCATTGATTATAGGTCAGTAAATGTGCATTTCTATTTGCAAGTGAAACGAGACAAAATTAATGCATGTGCAATCAATTCTAATTGATGAGTCCAATTCACAAGGCCCGCAGGAGGACGAATGAATTGGACAGTAATCAAATTTGACTGCAAGAGTATTGATTTTTCTCATTTTACAAGCATAATGGAGTGCAAATTAATTAACCTAATCCATACATGACGGAAATGCAATATATGCATCTTTTTGAAAAAAAAGAGCATTTATATGTCCACCAAAATTCAAAACAAAGCTAATAGTAAATATATCATCACCCAACAAAAACAATGAGAAACGTGGCATGCATGCACTGGGCGTACTTTACATTCTTGCATTCTGATTGGCTAGACAACACACGGAGTGTATGAATAGATGTCAAGCGATGCAAATAACAGACTCTGAAAAGGTCAAAAAGATGGATATTCATGGAACACTGCCAGAATTTATTCTCTTGCCAAAAACATTGCAAAATGTTTCAGATCCTAGTGAACTTGATTTATATGCAACTAAACTCTTATATGGACATATAATAGGGAAAATCTTTGTTTCTATGGGTAATGCATGTTGATTATCTGAAAATATTTAATTTGATTTTTTTTCACTGAAAATCATGCTTTCAAATTTAGATTGAAAGCATGGTATATGACTTTAAAACTGAAACCTTGTCAGTTAATAAATTATAAATTGCAGGTGATTTATAGTGCACTACGCGGTCCCTCTGACTTGTAATTCCACACGGCCTCAGCACACTTTACAGAGCAGTTCTAATCATTGGGTTAAATCCCTACCTGGACTCCCTGCACTCTTAAAAATGCCTAGTCAAATTTGACTAGATGCCGGGTGCAATAAGAGCTCACTAGATTCTAGTCATTTTTGACTAGATTATCTAGTCAACTTGACCAAATATCTAGTCATTATGACTAGATATCTAGCCATTTTCTAGTCAAAAATGACTAGATATCTGGTGAGCTCTTATTGCACCCGGCATCTAGTCAAATTTGACTAGGCATTTTTAAGAGTGTGGGGCCAAAGGGCTTACTGCGGCCTACATATTGGCGCAACCCTAGCTTTAGCAATTCACACCCTCATAGAATATACAGTCTTCGCACACTCAGCTCCAAGCTGGACTCGAACGCGGAACGATCAATATCTTATGTTTAACAGTCCGAGAACTAACTGACTGAGCTAGCGAGAACTGTATAAAGGAGCGTCGTCCAATTTTTCAAAATACAGTTTTCAGTGCCATATGAAAGATGACCACAAAACAGGTCTATGTTTAAAATTTCAGATGCATCGGTTAAACCATTTTGATTTTATGGGTAATTATGTATTTCACATGGGTTATATGAGAAAAATATGAGCAATATTTTGGTTCAAGAATCTCAAAAAGTTCGAAAAAAAGTTGAAGAAATCGGACCATGCTCCTTTAATTAAGGTCTACCCAAAAATGGAACCAATTTGCACAGATTGTAGACCATGACGTCAGTGTTACTGTTTTGCCACACAGAATGTGGGTGCATCATTCAGGGACCAAATTATATGTTTTGAAAATTCCCGCCCCAATTGAATGATTGCATAGAGAACCATAGTTAATTGGCAATTTTGAAAGCATGGTCCCTGAACAAAACAAGCTGCATGCGCATACTGTCTGGCAAAACAATAACAGAAGTCTAACTGGTCTATATTGCAAGCAAACCATAATCAGCATTACTTGGTTGGTGATGATACACATCATGTTTCAACCCAATCTCCAATTGTAAAACATTCTGTTAAAGGTTACTCATTTTTCTTTTACACATATTCTGATTTAAAATTGTTCATTCTTTTATGTTACTTCTTATTGTGGAGAGTAATTTCTTATTTCTGTCAATAGTCAATAAATTATACAGAACCAAAGATATTTATTTTGTTCTTCTTTATTTTTAATTGAATTATGCTGTTTTTAATATAAAAGGGCAATGTTAGGTTCAGTCAAAAAGATCAGACTTGTTAAAGACTTTGGGTAGTTATGTATTCCCTCCTATCAGTCTATCTAAATAGACCTTGCAAGCGAACACAAAGCTTGAGTTGAGGGTGAAACCCTACGAGCGAGCGCGAGCTTTGTGTTTGGTTGGAGGTCCATCCAGATGGACCAAGTTAGATACCGTATTGTTTCTAAGTCTCTATTAAATGCCCACCCCAAAAAATTTCAAAGAGAAGTATTAAAGAACATTCAATTTTGTAGCATTTTTGTGCATCATTAAGCTTTAACCAACAATCGCTAGTAACAGGAAACGGTACCAATGAGGTCCAATCCTGGAAATGATGAAAAATTGTCAGTACTTCCGGGTTATCGGGGGTCATGTTAAGCTTACTTAGCGATTTTGTGCGAATTTTGAGGTTGAAAATTGGTCTCTAATAATCGCCCACCCTTCATGAAATGTCTCCGCCCATGGGCGTCTATTAGAAACAATACGGTAATACAGATTCACATTATAAATATTCTCAATGTGTTGTATGTACTCTAAAAAAAGATGGAGGTATGGTAACTTGCCGTTCATGGTTGTTTGAACCCAATAGAAATGGGACATTTTATTTGTATGTAAAAATAGAGAGGGCTATTCATAAAAACACATTTGAAGATATAGAAGGGATATGATATGATCAACCAAAGTCAATCTGGTTTTCGACCTCATCACTCTACTGAAACGTCCCTTAAAAAAAAAATGCTGTAATGTATTATGGAAATTAGATATGTAAATAAGCATCTGATGGCAAGAACATTTTATCATGTTCAGCCAAAATCTGTACATAACATAATTGATAGTCATCAATAATTTGAAACATGTATACCACTCTCATTTTGCAGAATTTCCAAAAATATCAATAAACAGCCTTAAAATTAACTAAATTTAAACCAAAATGAAATAAATTTTGAGAATGGTTTCAAAACTTTAATGCAACACATTCCAGTTATTTCTACTGCTTTCATACTGTGTATGGAGTAAAATATGAAATTTTGGTTAAAAAAATGAATCTGTCCACTTCAAACAACAGTGCGTCCATGTTCAAACTGTTAAAAAAAAAAAAAATTACCAAACTCAAAGGGCCATATTCCAGAACGATGTTTAACTCTAACTCGTAAGTTACACCATCGTTTAGCTAAACGCAATTCCAGAAGAGCTGATAAATTTAGACGTCTGTTTAAACGTGCTAAACAGTCGCTAAACCACCGTTAAATTAAGACTTGCTCCAGGGGTAGTTTAAAGCGTGTTTAAAGTTGCGTTTGCCTGGACTGGCTGATACTTTCAACACTTTCATTGCAGTTATCTAAATTTGTATTGAAATAGTGTAGAGGCAGCTGCTTTGTTTATATGCTGAAGTTCAAGTTTGGCTGGCACATGTATACCACTCTCTTAACCCCTTCATTGAAATAGTGTAGAGACGTAGTCGCTTTGTTATGGTGAAGTTCACGTTTGATATTATCAAGAAAGTGATACATGTATTATCAAATTATGAGGGGGAGTTTGTAACCTAAAGGAGAGGAATTCGTTTAGGGAAATACAATAACTAAACAGTTAGCCTGTTCAAGTTTGTCGTAAGTTATCTCATTAAAGGACAAAGGATTTTGTAAACTAAATCGTAAATGACAAAAGAGGTATCAAATTAATTTTACCGCACAAAAGAGGCCTGTCAATCAAAGTATAGGAAAGGCTATTGTCTTCGATGAAAGCAAAAATCTCTAGTCGTCTTAGTTGTGCTTTTTCACGTGTAAACACAAAAGGATTGTTACGGATTGCAATTTCTCAAGTGGGGATTATCTATACTTATTGACTCCACTGAATAGAATAAGTAAGGGCCAAATTATAGTTTTTTTGAGCTACCAAATATTTTGTGTAACAAATCTTTGTTATCTTATAATCTAGTAATATAATGGCAATGCATCTTCTAATCAATAACGGATAATTGGTGTTCAAATCACCAAACATTCTCACCAAATTTGTTTGGTGAAAATGTTTGGTTATTTAATGGGTTAACAAAATATTTTAATACGGATTACAAAAAGCATTGTTATGCACAGACAGAACATTTGAACTAGGTAAGTGTTTTGGTTTTGCAAATTTCCCACAGATATTTCTTAATGATTCCAATACTTATCATTCTTTGTGTGGGTTCTGACTTAAGATGGAGGCAAGTAAGGACAAACTTTTCAAGTTGGACTGAAACGTCCCACGCCCCTTCGTTAACATATGAATACGCCAGTACAAGAAAACCCCAACTCCAATAGCTCCCTTCTGTAAAATATTAATGCATACAAATCTCTGAAAATGCTTTCAAATCACTTAAAGAGCATTTCTATGTCTATATCCCAATCATAGTGTCACATTCAACCTTGTAATTGACTTTTTTTAGACATTGATAGATAATTTCTCTAGTATATGTGGCCCGTCATATCTAAAGGTACCTTAAGGTCGGCATTGTAAATTAGAGATACGGGCCATTAAAGCTAAGCATAGTCAAAAATCACGTCCAAGGTCGAATTTTTAATTTCATCAGAAACATTACCTTTGAAGTGTATTCAATCATATTAATAAGGTTTCAACATCCAAAACATAAGACAAATGTTTTAAAAACCGAGATAAAAATCCTTTCTCCATTCATGTTTTACCAGTACAGAAACTTTAAACTTGATTTTCTCAGAACTATAGTTTTCTGAATCAGCCCGATACTTTTTACCAATTTGGATATAACTTTGCAATCGAACATCCAATAACCAAAAGTAAGGTAAAGCTTAATTAATAATCTTTCAGATGAGACCAAAAAAAAAAATCAATTTTCATTTTGGGACCCTTAAGGTACCTTTCGATATGACGGGTCACATATAGTTGCAGAGGGGAGCTCATGGAGTTTTCTTGTACTGGCTGTTTAAATATAGCAACTATGTATGTCTAAAAAAAGTCTACTACAAGGTCAAATGTGGCAGTATGATTAAGATATTAACATGGAAATGCTATTTTAGTGATGTGAAAGCACTTTCAAAAATGTGTATGCATTTATATTTTTAAGTATAATTAACAGAAGGGGGCTATTGGAGTTTGGGTTTTCTTACACTGGCATATTCATAAATACACCAAATTGTAGCTCTTCAAGTTTCCTATGAATACAATTTATTTACAATTAATGTACATTTGCTAATGAGGCCATGTACATGTTGTACAAGTACAGTTAAAATTGTGATTTAAATATAGCCACGTTTCTGATCACTGAACAGAATGAACATAATCATGACAATAACCCTAATCTAGTATATAAATACATGTTTAATCAATGCAATATGTTGAAAAGTTCAGAGAAGAGTAAATGACACAATTAATGTGTTACACTACGTTGACTGCTATGTAAAAAAATAAATGGAATTTTGAGGGATGATATTTCTAGTTGTTAAACATTGCGTTTAGTTAGACTACTCGATAAAGTATTTAAACAACGCATTCCTAAACCGTAAGTCTAGCTAAACAAAGTTTTGGCTTAAACAAAGATATAACTAAAAATCGTTTTTGAATATGGCCCAAAGTATCCAATAACAATGATCAGGTTAGGTTTCTAACAACTTCTTTTGAATCACATTGTTCAGACCAAATTATTACAAAAATAATATCAAAACTATCAAATATTTTTTTTTTGATTTCAAGAAATTTTATTCCATAACAAATCATGTACTTATAATTACAAAATCATGATCAATGTTACCTCATATTACAAATGCTTCAAGTTCTAAAATACAGCATACAATATACAAGGTGCCTTATGCTACAGATTTTGTGAAAATTGTTGGTGCTTTGATTATTTAGAATACAAAATAATGCTCAATTTACACACATGGTTACATTTGCTTTCTAAGGAAAACAAATATCATGCATTTGGATAATTTACATTTTTTCTTTTGTTTCAATATAAGAGATAAAAAAATTATACAAAGGGACCTAAACTCATTGTTTAATTGGCATACAGTACCCATGCACAACAAACAGGAAAGTTAGTTTTGATTTTATTTCAGACAATCCTATATAACATCTAGTGATTTGAAACTGATTCACATGATTGAGTAAGACTGATTTGTCTTTATAATACAAATATAAAATATAACTGTTAAAACCAATTCAGTCTCGAAGTGTTATGTGTAATCCGATTATCACCCTAACAACTGGTTCACGCTTTCTAGTTTTGAACCATGATCGAAATGATCACCATACAAAAGTATAGCATAAACTGTTGTCAGGGATGTGCGTTAACCAGTTACCGGGGAAGTTACATAATCACTACGATACTGAATTGCAATTTTGATTTTCTGATCTATTTTGACATTTTGTTGTTCTATTCTAATAAATATTTAAAGGAGCATGATCTGCTTCATTTTTTTTCAAACTTTTTGAGAATTTAAGGTACCAAAATATTGCTCATATTTTCTCATACTACATATGAAATCTCACGGCTAAAGTATGTTTCGTTTGGGAAATATATATGAAAATGGGTCTAATTATGGTAACCATAAATAATTTTACATAGTAATGTATAGGTTATATGCTAAAATTTGCCCATAAAATCAAAACAGTTCAACCGATTCAGCTGAAATTTACCCCTTTAGTTCATCTTTAATATCACAGAAATCTAAATTTTGGAAAATCGGACCAAGCTCCTTTAATAATTGATTTTTTTCTGTCCATAAAAAATAAAACATCTGGGGTTGTGGAAAATTATTGCAGGTTAAGTCATGCCAATCAAGCAATGTGTTAGGCCTTTGGTGGCAGTTGAAATTGATTTAGAAAATTGGGATAATATACAACTGGAAGAATTTGAGAACATACGATAGTACTGGTGAATTAAAATCGGGTCACAGATATATCTATTACGTTGGTAAAAATCATACATGTTTTGGATACAATTTATAAGAAAACAAATTAAAAATTAAGAAAATATTTCATTTACTGGTTCAGTTTATTAAAACAAAGTATTCTTTGATAAAAAAAAGATCCACAAAGTTGATAGACCTAATTCTACTACAATGTGCAAGTTTAATTAAAACTTTATCTTAGCAGAAAAAATGTAGTAGTTCCATACAGCCTCAGCATAGCGTTGCAAGTCTTTATGACGAGGGAAATAGTATGATAGTCTCAAGATCACTCTGGGGAAAAATTCTACATCTACCATACACCATTCATAATTTCATAATTGTTCCAACATTGCATCGACACACAAACATTGGACAATATTTTTTACTATTACCAGTACACAAATATTAACTGACTGTGTTATGTTAGAAATATCATCATGAAGTGAAAGATGTATGTTCCATATCACTAGCTGGTACAGCGAGTAAAATGGAACATTGCATCTTTGATGATATTTCTACTATCACACAAATTTAAGGCAGTTAATATTTGTTTTATATCGCTCATTTATAAATTAACCTCAAAATACTGACGTCACTATCATCCAACCAACAGTGGTAAAGTTGACCTTAGAAAAAAATGGTGGTGAGTTAACGACTTGGCATATGCTAATTTTGTATTTTAGTACAGCGAAGTGATAGTTTCTATCATTACACAGAGGGGTGATGGAAAAACTATGAGATGGCAATAACCAATGAAATGCCTAGAATTTATGAATGAGTGATATAAAATGAACTAGTAGTCAATATCTGTCTTATATACCAATTTGTTTTGAAGAGAATAAGGTACTTGCCAAGGTACATTTTGAAAACTGTGCAAAAACTTTGGAACCGTTGGAAACTTGTAAAATTATCCCAGATACGAGTAAATATATATACCCTTTTTGCACTGAACCTTCAATCTATATATAATAACACACCATTATGCAAAAGATATACACAAACTACATGAGATGAATAGCAACCCAATGACACTACATAAATATTTCAGTGAATAAATAGTACTAAATCAATTTATACAGTCATTTCCGACCATACAATACAACAGAAATTATAGCGCTTAGGGAAATACTTGGGAAGCTATCTTGCGGTGAAATGAAGGGCAGAATTATCTCAGGGGTTTATACATGCATGGTTTGTAAGCATGCAGAGAGATATGCCTGCCAAATCATTGACATTATCTATGTACATATTTTATTTATTGAATTTGACATCAATGCAACTTAATTAAAAAATATAGGAAAGGCTGGAATACAGAGTGGCTGGTACCATCTAATGATATTCACAATTCTTGGTGGTATTCATTGTCATAACAGCCCCATTCCATGCCACGCCGACAAATCATGAGATATCAAAGAGAGGATGGGATTACTGGGAGGGGGTTACATAATGGTGATGAAGCCCCTTGAACACCAGGGACAAACTGTTGGTGTGTCATTACAATGGTAATAAAGTTAATAGAACACCTGAAACTATAACCATCAGCAAGTACAGTGGAACCTCATTAACACAAATCTGTTGGCACAAAAACCCTGATAACACAAAATAATTTGTGGATCCCAAGTATTGATTTTTTATTGTGTGAATTCAGTTGGATAACACAAAATCCTGATAATACAAACTGAAATCTTTGGCCCTAGTGATTTTGTGTTAATGAGGTTTCAATTTACAATGGTGCATACAAACACAATGGAGAATTTTTGTACACCTCCCGGCACAGACGAAAGTAATATTATGCCTAACAACATATTTTCAAATGCAATTCCAATTTAGCTCTTCCGATATATATAAAATATAGACTCTGTCAAAAAATGATGCAAGTCGGCTAGATAACTTTTGAGATATGGTGGAATAAAGCTTTTATGCGGAAATACTTTGTACCGGGAGTGTATTTCAAAATTATTAAAAAACAGACACTTAGACTGGAGTGCAATGATGCATATTTGTGGTTTTTGAATGGAAACAATATTGCTTACCAATATGCAATGAATTTGAATATGTTTGAGTTTACATTTAGGGCAAATCGTTTTTGTAAAACATCAGTAGTTCGATTCATAGAGCCCTTGTTTCTGTTTTTTTTTTAATACACAAACCAATATAAAGGTAGGCCTATATAACTATTAAGTCCAATGAACTAGAAAACCAGTTACTGCCCACCTGGTTGAGATCAGTGGGCTATTTACAACTTGGGGTTTTCTAGCAGTCAGTGGATAGATTATAATGTGATGGTGGATTTGTATTGTGGATCTATCGTGTCACCAAAAAGCAAAGGTCCTATGGATCGGACTAAAACATCGGTGGATATCTTATCGCTTTTATTCATAATTGATATGCATTTAAATAATAATTGTTAATGAATAATATATGTCATTTTGAAAATTCTAAAATATACATAAATAAACAAAATATCTACTACGCTTTTCTATAAAATCTATAAAAAACTAAAATGTGAAATATAGACATATAAGCTTTGCTACACTATAACACTATACTTTTTACTTTGAAAAATAGCTGTCAAACTTTAATAAAATTACAAGCCTTCATTTTTAATTTTAAATAGAGAAGGAGCAGTCTTTGCAAAATTAATGATATATAACCTTAAATTATTCCCCTGACAACACTCTCTTGGACAGTAATTTATAGTTCATAGATTTTCTAAAAATGAAGCTCTGTTTTAAATCAAATCCTACTGACAATTAAGATATTTGCAATTTTATATAGTTCCATTCCGTTAGACTTCTGGTATTCCAATCAGTTCCTCACACAACATAATTATAGCACATGTTTATACCAATATGACTAACACACGCTCTAGTATCTGATACATGTTCGCATAGACCAAGAAGAAATATGTGCTAGCTTATAGGTGACATTTTCTGTAGGCTTGATAAGGTCAACTGATAAATATTGTGCCCTTTTTGATTTAGAAAT